>NNCF01126490.1:454780-534857 GCA_002313205.1 Laupala kohalensis
TTTTTTAAGATCTAAAATAGATTATTGTAAATAATCATTAAAGAAAAGAAAGAAATGCTTGGGATATATAAAATCTGGACGTACGAAGCACCTGCAAGGAAGACATATTCATTTATGAGGTGAAACCTGCACGATGATAAAATAATATTTTCCATAAGCGCTTGAAGTTTCTCATAAGTTCATAAGAACAGGAAGTTAAGAAGTTTTCGTTCTTTGCAGCGCAAATTGAGGAAGTAATTTCTCGGCTGCTTTAGTCTCTGTTCTAAAATTTAACTCCTTTATATAACACTTAACTTTGTGACGGCAGTGCAAAATGCAAGATGAGGAAAGTACATATTAGTCAACCGGTCTTTGTGTGGGTCAGACAGGCAAGAAATATAGCTTTAGACTTGGTTACTTATGTTCGTCGAGTTTTGTGTGTGTCAAGGACAATTTCTCCCTCAATTTAAATCACTTATGGAAATGAAGTAAGGAAATGAATCAATCTTGCCAACTTGTTTACTGCAAATTCACTGGATCGCGTTTTCTCACGGCGCTGTTGTTGCTTCCCAATTTGATGGACAAAAATTTGATACAAATAATATTACTAAACCTTGAAATTTAAGTACATATCCAACACCAAAAATAATATTAACACTAAACAACTTCCCTTCCATTAATTTGTTAAGAATATCTTTTTCAATTTTATAATTTGCAGCATTAAAGTCTTCAAAGGGAATAACTTTATAGTTGTTAGTTAACCCACTCAGAAAAAAAACCCTCTCCTGGTATAAAAACATAATGAGTGTTATTATCCAAAATAATTTTATCTATGCAACTANCTCTTAAGAATATCTTTTTTCAATTTTATAATTTGCAGCATTAAAGTCTTCAAAGGGAATAACTTTATAGTTATTAGTTAACCCACTCAGAAAAAAAACCCTCTCCTGGTATAAAAACATAATGAGTGTTATTATCCAAAATAATTTTATCTATGCAACTACTCGTGCCGCAAGCTGTTTTACCCCACATATATAATTGAACGTTAGTACTACCATAATTAAAATTGTTAAACCAATATACAATATCATCAAACCAATTACTATAAAATTCACCATCACATTTACTAATATATTCACGTCTCTGTTTAGTGGACTGTTTAGATTGATGTAAAACCTCTAACTGTCTGTAATAATTTATGTGATTCAATACAAAAGTATCACCAATATTTAAAAAAACATTAGTTTTCTCAGCCCATTTAGTAGCTTGATAAACGAAAGAAAATAATTTAAAATCTCACACCAGAATAAATACAATTGTAATCCTCCTTTTTCAGTTTTCATTGTTTGTTCATCATTTGCGCCACGCCATCTTCAAAGAAAAAAAGAAAAATGAACATCTGGCATTTCGTTTTCGCTGCCAAACACGTAAGAATCGGTCAGAGTAATTTATGAAAAATTATTCTAGATTATGGTTTAAACACACGAATATTGAAGACATTAGAGTGAGAAGGCAATAGCCACTGTGGACAAGTGGGTCTAGTATTACATTTGGTGCTAATATTCTTCTTCTTGAGGTAAGAATGTGTGATTAATAACAGTCCATCATACCTCAAAGTTGCCCAATATATACATTATATTTTCATCACGTTTTATTTATATTTGATTCTTTCGTGGTTTTATGTTATGTGACTCCCAATAAGTAGTTTGCTCCTCGGATGCTTATCCCCCTCCACAACCTTGAAAGTACCGGAAGTGCCTTTAGCGTGTGACCCTTTTCAGTTTGACTTGAGCTTTCACTTGTGTTTTTATCTCATCTGACAATGGTACCAATGGGTAAAGAAACGTCGTGAATTTTGTGTGTTTTAAAAGTGTTTTTATTGCTCTTATGTATTTTATTCTGTGATTAATGGATATTTGATGTCCTGTATTTCCACTAAGTATTCTATAATACATGGTCTGCTTTAATAGGTCGTTATTTATTAATTACAAAATGTGTGATTGATTTTATACACCAAATACTTACTGAAAACAACAAATTTAAAGTATCATTTGGAGTGTCAAAATTTTTACATAGTTTGGTAAGAATAACTATTCTAAGTAAATGTGATTTATACTTCATTTCGAGACAAAATATTGAGAACACCAAACTGACTAGAGAATAAGTGCTATAAAAATACGACGGAAAATACACAATAGAAAATGTCAAAAAGAAGATATATTATAAACCCAGCTGAGTGCAGCGGACATAACAAGCCTATGTATTTTCGCTATCCGAATTGTACAGGTCCCATTCGCATCTTACATCATTCGCTGTCCTAGAACCGCCGGCGCGGCGCCCTCTCTATAAATAACGTGGGAAGGGCCGGTCCAGTAAGACGTTTATCGGTGAGCGCCGCACGATTGATGTGCCCTTGTCCCCCTACCACTTCCCTCAACTCCTTTCCCTCAGCGATCCCTTCGTTGCGTAGACCACATCTCCTTGAAGAAGACTCTCCCAACGAAAATTTATAAACAAACCATAAGGTCAGTTAACGCTTTAAAAAGAATCGTTTTTTAAATGAACTCCTTAATGCTCGGTCTACAGGTACAAACTTATCGTCAGTCTCGCATGACACAAAACACGTGTCCACACCACACAAACTATTGTTCTGTCTCGGATGCAGTCATGGAGAGAGATGAGTAAATGACTATAATTGTGATATGTGCTTAAAAAACCAAAGAGGGTTAAAGGATATCAATGAGTATGATGGTCACGGGAGTGCTACAAATTTTCCCACGCGCTTTGTAAAATTTTCTTTTTGGCAGATAAGATTTTACATCTCATTTTCACGAAAATCACCAAATGTTTGTAATTTAAGTGGATAAAGCCTCACAATGTATGTTATCGTATAAGTACTATAAGTATCTCACTCCGTTCATTCAACATACATTATATACAGTAGCACACACATACATACAGAGGGCATGGAGAAGCACGAGTGATGTGTAAGCAAGGGCTATGTATAATACAAACACAATAAATAAGAGATTTATTAAATTCTAGGCACACGATTTAATACCTCTCCAGACGATCGCTACCTCTATGATAAATCTCCAACTCATTTCCAATTTTCGGTACGTGGGAAGACGTTCGTTAATTAAATAAAAGACCCATAATTATCATTACTGTAAATCTTGACAAGCAAGGCCTATATCGGCGCAGGTCGTTCTTTCACGTCGCATCTGCTGCCAGGGCGCCAAGACAGGTCGTAACTCGAGGACATATTTAATCCCTGACAGCTGCAACGGGAAGGTTGGTAGCCGTGGGGGCGGGGGCGATGTTTAATGCATGGAAGAGCAAACGCCTCTCGCGCCAGAGGCATCCATAGGCAAGTGAGCCACTGACCCCCCACCCCCACCCCCCACCAACCCACACCCCTGACCAACCACCATTTCACCCCACCCCACCCCAACCATCGCCATCGTCGACACTCTTGCAGTACATGGAGTCCATCGTCCACGGTCGAGACTTAATGCTATTCCACACAATGCGGAGGGAAATTTATTAGGCAGCGGTCGACGAGTGGATGGAAAAGAATGGATTCACCAGGGCAACTTCAATTAATCAAACACTTTGACGACTTACATGACCCCAGTCCGATCGATCATTACAACACTTTCACTTACGAGTTGCAATTTGAACAGTTAAAAATTGTATTGAATTCAATGACAATGGAACATCCGTGCATAGGAAGAAGATCCTCAGTGATTTTATGTTAAAATTATCAGTTAATACAGTATTCGTTATTAATTGTGCTCAGTTTAGTGCTTATAGTATTTAAGGATAACGTGTGTCACAATATTTGGAACACACGAATGAATGATTTGAAACACTAATCTGAGACGAACGGATACAAAATTGATAATAAAAAAAAAATCGAACACTTACAAACGTGAGAAAATAATAATAAAAAAAAGAAATATAAGGCAATACGCTTCACACAACTCGAAGACTCGTGATATGTTCCTTAGGAAAAGTGTAGAAACGTTTACTTTTTTCTTTCTTTTCCATTCTTCTTGGTCGTGCCCGTTGCTCTGAAGAAAATAAAACGGAATCATGGTTGAGGAGTAGTAGAAAATACAGGAGACTACAAGAGAAAGAAGGGAGACGGGTGTTTGCTCTCACACAGTTGCGGATATATAGGGAAGGGGGCAATAGCTCCCGCACCCCATCCCATCCATTGGACTTTCCACAGATAATATTGAAATTGATTTGCTATTTTAAACAATTAATAAATTTCGTCACTATTTACTGAATTCTTAATTATCTATTCGATCAATTGATGTATTATATTAAAACATGAAATCGTTATAATCCGCCATCCCCTCCAAGCAGACGGCTGCAGCTCGCAAGAAATTATTTTATCGCCTTACTCCCCACCGCGCCTCGTCCCCGTAATCCGCTTTCGAAGGATTTCTGAACACCCTCGGGTGAAGAGATCTGCTTCAGCTGCCACTCTTCAGAGGGATATGGGGAAGGAGGAAATGGGAATGCCTGCAGAAAAGAGACTCTCTTTAAAAAGGATCCATTTGTGCCCCGAAAAATCTCAGGAGCAGGAATGACTTCCAGAAAAGCTGTCCCGCGTAAGCGAATCGGATAAGAATGATTTTCAATAAAGAAAAAAGAGAGAATTCTTGATGATGCTTGTAGGGGCGCAGAGTCTCGTTGTTCATCCTTCTTAACAGAATGAGATTAAGACATCATTTCACTGCCACGAACTAAATCACTCAAATACGATTTATCACCGAGAAGAAGGAAACTGCTTGTTTATCATAAATGGTCCCATATACTCGATAAATTTGATTTTTACATTTTCTTCTTCTTTGAATTACATACCAAATCTGGTTTCAATTGGAGTGTCATAAGAATTTAACAATTAGGAGCATGTTAACTAATTTTGAAACTTCCCCGACGGGGCCAAATGTCGGACATGAATTTCTAAATCAATCAAGAAAATATTCAAATTGCAACACAATTTCTTTTAGTTCGCAACGTTTAATAACTTCTAGTCCATAAAGTATTTTGAGAAAATAATAATTTCTGTTTTCTATGCATTCTATTCTTCCCACATTGTGCAATCAATATCCACCGATTAATCGTTCTAAATTAAACAATCAAGGCAAGAATTGATTAATGTTTCAAAATAATATTTAATTATAGACAATTAACGTGTTGAAAGTAGAATCATTATAAAATCACCTTTGAAAAATATAGACATCTCAGATACATTTGGTACAATATTTCTCGCTCATCACCACACGCCAACCCGGGTTCGATCCCGATGGGGCCAGAAAATTTGTAGCNGTTCGTGTCTTACAGACTGTGGTATCACATAAAATTACGCGGGTTTATAAATATTTGTAAAAAATTAAATAAATGACATTTTAATAAATATAAGAGTGTAGAAATAATGTAAAATTATTTTTTTCAATAACAATGCATCAAATAAATCATTATAGATATACGACCTTTAAGGGACGAACCTTTAAGGAATATTTGTAATTAAAAGCTCACTTTGCGCCCGTTAAAGGTCGTAAGTCTATAATGATTTATTTAATTTGATTAAATAACGAACGTTAATTGCAATAGAACGGTACATTAATCTATTTAAATATCGGTGTAAATATAATAGAAAGATGTACAAATCGCCATCAGAAGGCAAGGGAAGATTGCATCGGGGATCAGTTCGCTAAGGGAGGTCAGTGTGTTCCGAGAGCTTCCCTTCCATTAGATTCTCAGTCTCACGGGGCAGCAGCTGTCCCTGTGTCCGTTCCTCTCATTCCCTTCGGGCCACGTGAGAAGGAGGGAGGAAGGGTGGGGGTGAGAGAAACATCGGTTGGTGCTATCTGGAGACCAGCGTCCCAATGTGGCCAGGATATAATCGGTTCCCACGCGAACGCACTCCCCGCGGCGGTACACATTATACAACTGCAACAAGCGAAGGGTTACGACCGATTTACACCGTCCATTTTAAACTCAAAGTCATGAAACTTCGCTGAAAATTATACGACATGGCTGCTTAACACGAATTGTCAACTCCTGCGAATTCAAGTTATACCCACATAAATATTTATTAAATACAAATGCGACTATTTGTTGTATAGAAACACAAGTTAACGACACAACATACTAAGACACAACGTAATATTCGTTCCCCAAACTCGATGCAGAAAGATCAGAACACCGCTACAAGACAACACGAATTCAATTAAGGTCCGATATTGGTGATGGATTTAAGTTTTCAGCAAATCGAATGTCCTGCCAACATAACGCGAGGTACAAATAACATTAATCTTATGGATGAAGGCGAAGTAAAAGAGGTGGCTACAATGAGTACAACTGTGTATTAGCACCAAGCCAGTTAGACTCACAAAAAATAAATCAAATAATTACTCATTTGTTGTCAAGAGAGCTGTCACAAAATGCCTGAAACCACGGCGAGGACAACAAAGTAATTTACTGCGATTAATATACAATAAACTAATAAACGCAGTGAGTTTCCGTTCATGTTTTTCTCTCTGTTAAGTTAGCTAAAAACAACTTGGAGTACACGTACTGCTTTGTTCGATACACACGAGACTGGAGGCAGATTGTATGAAAAGTTTCAAGCATGCTCTATTTCTCAGAACGTCTCGAACAAATTACCAAGCGCACTCCTAGTGGCATCTCTGCTTACTGGTTGCGGCGTCTGTGTTGTCTCGAGTCAGTTGTATCAAATTGAGTATATAACTGTTACGTGGATATCAAGCCTGCTTCTGTTCTAATCGCTTGTCCATGCCATAACATACTCCATTCCTCATCGTACCATAGCAGGTGTTCAACATCCTCCTCCTCTTGATCTCAGATGTCGATGGAGAAAAAGCGTAAATACCATTGGCCAAAGGCAGAGAAAGCGACAAGGCCATTGGCCAAAGGCAGAGAAGCGATTCGTCGCCGACAGCGTGAATCGACTCTCGAGCGCCGCACCCATCGCATTACCATAAAGAAGGAAGAAGAAAAACCAGCTCTTTGCAGAGAAGTCGCGCTAGATAACCTTCGAAGGATCAACTTAACTAGGAAGGCATCCATCTTGGAAAGCTAGACCCCCAGATGTTTCCACAACCTTTCCAACGACGTTGAGATAGTTTTGGCAGTCAGTGGGTGGTGCAGTTTCATCAAAGGGAATTTATGATTTCACAAATTTCCTGAATACAATACATGCATAGACAAACTATAACCAATAATTAACCATATTAAATCTAAGGCTTTCAGCTGAGAAAAGAACGCTTATTGTATTGTTTCCTTTCATTCATATCGGTTTATTTTTATCAGAACTGAACCACAGAAGTGAACCTATGAAGTCCCTCCTCCCCAATTACGAATAAGTAATTTTAATAACTTTACGACTTTTTTCCGTAGACATTCTCTAGGTAAAATTATTTACATTAATCAAAGAAAATGTAATCTATAACACTTATAATTTTATCTATAACATTAAGGGGTGGCAGAACACTTAATATTTTTGTTATTACTAACCTCAAATGTCGAGTGAATTTCACAGTTACAATTAATTACCGATAATAAATTGGGATTAATACACTGATAAAACAAACATTTGTTTAATAACTGTCCTTTTCTGTGGTGGGGAAGATACATTTTGTCTGGAAATATTAAACCTTTCGATTCCTTTAGCGTCCTTTCATCGGAATTTATGGGATAGTCCCTTTCTTGCTTCCGGAGACTAAATTATTTTAGTGTCTTTCATGCAGTCATACGCAGTTTTTTAACAACACGTTATTTATCTTCGATACCTACGGACTGTTAAGGTTTCAGACGTCCTTCCGAAATCAATCATTCATGTTCGCAAGGAGAACACAAATAAAAACGAGAGTACAGGAACGGTTGAAAAATAACACGCAATGGGACCACAACAATTCTTGAAAATTTAAAAGTTTTTCAGGAAACCTATACTACAACCTCTCTTAATCGGACTCACGGGGACCGAGATCTCGACTGGTTACACGTTTCACCCGTTAATCCGAGGTTCCAGAGAAAAATAGATTTTCGTTCAAAATGGACCTACAATTTTCGAAAGCAAATGAGAACTTTTTGCGACTCAGTTTATCGTATTTATGTACGTACATACATACATAAAGAAATATATTCATAGACATTGATTCAAAGAAAGATTAACTCGGAAGCTACAGGGGAATCAAAGTAAAGAACTCCCTCCTCCTTGTTGTCGCTCATCACCACACGCCAACCCGGGTTCAATTCCCGATGGGGCCAGAAAATTTGTAGCTTTTCACATTAATGTCCCAGTTTATGCAGCTGTGACTACTGAAAAGCAAACCTTCCTTCCTCTATCCAGCTCCTCCTAGTATCAATAACTCTTAATTGCTACTAACTCCTTCACGTGGGCCAAGTTGTTGGTAAACCCAGCTAACCGGTCCACGTACTAAGAATGACCTACCACCCAATTCCTAACTCCTATCGCTCCATGTAGATAAGTTTCAATAGCACTCAGTTACATTTCCCTCCATTTACAAATACAACAATACAAAAAAAAAAAGATTGTACACCTCATCATCCCGTTTTACTTTCCGAAAACGACCCGTCCAACAATCAACGTTTGAGGCTATTACCTGTCAGCTATTACACGCCGAAAAATAGAAAGAAATCTACTGCATAGGCCGGTTAAGAGGGGTTCTATTGCAAAAGAGTAAGATTTTTCCGCAACCGTCTTCTTGCTTCGTTGAAATAGGATCATATGTGAAGTGCAGTGAAGTCTAAGGGTATAGAAAATGCTCTGAGTGATTAGTAATAGTGAAGTGTATATGATTGCTCTCAGCAACTTTGTTTTGGTTTTATTTTTTATAGTTATTAATTTCTTTTATTTGTTTTATAGCAATTACTTTTACGCTGAGGGTATAGGAGGAGTAATGACATACGTAATGACGTACATTGAGCGTGTTTGTACGTATGAGTGTATTTCTATAACTGTTTTTAAGTGAAAATGTGTTTTTGTATGTGTGTGAATATTAACACAAATAAGTTCTCATGTAGATGATTAATTTCTTAAATCTAATTTCTTTTTCGTTGTAACCATGTGTAATAATTTTCTAAGCATAAAATGTGTGTGTATTTTAAAGATATTCATGATTTGTTTTTTTAAGTTCGTATTATTTTATTATGTATTTATTCTTTTCCATTTGCCACCGACCATTGCTCANTTTCTGCCACCGAGCATTGTTCACTAGGAGACTAATAAATTATTATAATCTACGTTAGATTACATATCCAAGAAGGTGAAAATCAAATATGAAAGAACGTTCAATGGAATTCACAACCCGATAGACAACGGGAGATTAATGATGAGCTTATTACAAACACCATAACCCGGGGTCCTCCCATCGTCTGGTCTTGCTATTGTTTTCGCTCAAAGGATACAATGCAACGCCCCAAGCAGTCAACTGTCATTGGCAGTCACTACTCTCCCGTTGCCACGAATGATGCCCCTAGCTCATGATGCAATACATTGACGCAAAACTGTGTTCCGGGCTTAAGTCTTCCCATTAAGATATTCTTTGGCCGCTTCGTCACTTCGTAAATCACGGACCCCGAGACCTTCTTTCACACGATCTAAATTTCATTCAGTTAGCAAAAGGGGAAACATCTTATTTACAGACTATCGTTATGAGAGTAATGGGGCGGAGGGACAACTGATAGTTGTAACATTACACCTCAAACCCTGATGTGATGTTATTTTTTCTTTGGTAGAAGCGGGATCCACATACATACCAAAATCCCAATGGTAGTTTTTGTCGCTGCCACCAGCTCGGTTTCCCGAGCAACCAAACTCACGTGTAATAACAATAAATAATGATTTATTACAAATTAACTAGAAATCTGAATTTACAACAGAGACAAACTCCCATTATCATTAATTCATTTACTGCTCTGTTATTACAGAAGTAATGTTATCGGAAAGCATTGTTTACACTTGGTTAAATATAGTTGAAGACAATTAAATTGTAAAATCCCTCAGATTATCTGATCCTTCGAAAAGATAAGTTGTTTTCCCCAACAACTAACGGATACTAGTTAAGACCCTCGCACCTAGTAATGAGTTCATTAAGACTACCGCAGCAGCCTTAACAAACATCTGGTCTCCGCGACCTAGACTTAGCTCAGTCACATGTCCGTGCTGACGGATCTCTACGTTCCTTTGTAAAGAATCTTTGAGGAGCTTCACTCCTCCCAATATATACTGTACCAGACGTCACGTGATCAGTGAATAACCACGCCTTCGCCACCACCGTGCAAGCACTCTTTTTGTGTCACCCCTTTTGCTTCTAGGAATGCAGAGGCTGCGCCGTAGAGGACGAACCGCCAAGAGCGTCACCTAGGCGCTTCGCAAACACCCTTTTCGTACTTCATTCATTTCTTCGTAGAATTCGTCTTTAATTTAGGTACACCTAAATTCGAGTGGGTCAACGTCGCCGGCTGCATTCTTCTAATACACTTGTACGTACTTTCCTTAAAAATGAAAGGTGTTCGTTCGAACGATACCTCCACACGGAAATGCTCGTCGCACGTCCGTCTTAGCACTGACCGGCCACTTATTGTAATATTCTTAAAAGCATCCGGCTTGGAAAATACAAAGAACTTAATATTTCACAAGTTGATGGCATGTCCTGGCGCCGACGTTACAACAGTAAAGGAAAACTAATCGTAAGATGGAGATGGAAACGAATACAAGACATCACGTGATTTTAGTCAACGTGTAATTGTGGGCTAAAACCGCTATGAAGGAAATCGTGTCACATAAAGAAGAAGTTACTTGAATTTCACCAGTGTGTCTCGCGAGGTGCGATGAACCTGCATTGTAGTCATCTTAACACTGACAACACAATTCTATCATATTATACAGTTAAAAGTTTTATGTCGGATGGTTATTGATTAGTTTATTTTCACACAATAATACATAAATAAATAAAATTACCGTTAAAATAGCGATTACAAACTGTGTATGACGACGCGGAGGACAATAAACTAATTTACTCTCTGGAAGAACATGAAGAACGTAAATGTTAAAAAATGCTGATAAGGAATTTGTTGATGAGTTGAATTCAAAGATCTATGTAGCACTAAAAACTTGTTAGAAAAACCATTTTAACTAAAGAAAATGATTGTTTTGTTAAGACATTACTTTGGTAGCAGAGTAATATTGATCGTTGTCCATGGTAGCTCTGGTTTCCACATTGTAGTCATCGGAGACAGAGACGAGGCTGCATCCTCGTCAGCGCCGAAGGATCACCGACACTTGCGTTATATCTCACGATTAGTACATGCATCATCCTACGGGGGTCACTGTTGGTACCACGTCACAGGTACCAGTACCCACAACCACTGGCGGATCTTGCCCGTAGTCATGGGAGGGGGGATTTCTGTTTGAAATTCATGGTTTTAATACACAAATTTATAAATATCACCTTCTAAATAAAATACATCAACTCATCAAATATATAATTAACAATATTAAATAGTAAACAAATTTATTAAATGCTTAAAATGGCAAAGTATATCTTTATCTTTTGAGAGTTCAGGTCCAATGGTTATAGCCCCCTTAGCCCCCCCCCCCATAGATCCGCCACTGACGGCGGAGGGAAGCTGTCAAGAATAACATTTTTGTATTTGGAGCAGGCTACATGAATACATTAAAAATGTTGTATAATATGGGGTACTTTTTATAAAATATGGAAATCTTGAAAATAATGCGACACCATTGTGTACAAATAAAAACATTTACACATAATAAAAAATAAGTAATACGTAAAAATCAGTCGCGTATTTTGAACGGAAGGAGATTCGGCTTCCGTCTTCGTCAGTTGCGAAGATAATGAACGAGAAATTCTTGTCGCTTTAGTTTACGTTGAACGACCGGTAGATGAAAGAAAATGAAAGAAGGAGTTTGAATTTAGAAGTTTTTACTCTCGTCAAAACTGAAATTAAAATTTCATTCCTAGTCTTCTTTCCTTTCATCTAACGATCGCTTCATTATCTGTACTTTCGCCCAATGTGTGAGTGACTTTTGTGTGCTTCCTTCTCTTTTCGTGCACGTGTGAGAGGGACAATTAAATTGAACCTTACATTAAAATAAACTCACGGATAATATCAGTAGATTTTTCAATAAAACTAAATCACTAAAATACATTTATTTCCTTAGAATGAAACTGGTAGGCGAACTCATTGCCAATTTCAATTCTGAAAACCCTCGTCTCGCCAAGGACCTTTCTTTCTTCCATGTCTGTGTGTTTCCTTCCGTTTGACGATTGTAACGAAAGACACGTCTTCGTAGAAATGAACTAATCCTAATCTGTATGAAACGAACTGAAGCGCGAAATCACATCTGAAACTAATTCAATTCGTCACATAAAGAACCCAGAAACTTCTATTCCCCAAAAAGGCGCTGTACGATGCTTCGCAATTCCTTTGCATGTATCATCGTCTGCAACAGCGTTTTTCATCCGCACTTATGCCATCACCCTCACTGCCACTCACTCTCAAGGCATCGTCGCTTTCTTTTCATCAGCGAATTCAAAGCCCCCCTCCACCATTGGGAGGCGCTAAGCTTCTTCACAGAGAGCGAGGCCATTTCGAAAAAGAATTTTTTAAAATACTTTTCCCGATGTCTTTCTATAAACTTCCAAACTCATTGCTTCACTGAGACATATAATGAAACTGATTCACACACACGAATAACGATGTTAGGGGACCTTCGCTCCAATGAGAAACGCAGGAATTGAAATATCAAAATCCCTCTTTTCCTTTTGATTTATAAAATATTAAAAAAATATTTTCCAAATAAAATTTAAAATATAAAAATATATTTTTCGATGTGAAGGATAATGCTTCATGTAATACATTACCAGGTTGTTTCTGACACGAGAGTTTTAATAAAAACACCAATGTATAAAGATAAATTCATTTTTTCAACGAATGAGAGCAGGGCGGATGTCTTGAATAGATACGTCACTTTTAGGAGGCGAGGTTACGAGAAGAAAGACGGTTAGGAATCGGAAAATTGAACTATACAGTTGATGACATTCTGGTCGATTTTAATTAGAAGAAATAAACGGTTTTCTAAACCAAACTTCTTTGTTTTTTTCGCCAAATCAGTCAGTGATTGCATTGCCATTATCTGTCAACTACAAACATAGAAGAAAATACCACAAAGAATAATGAATACGGATTCCCATGCAATTTCTGTTTCAAATAATTTCTTGTTTATCCGTAGTTTCCGCACTTGCTTCAAACATATTCCGAAAGACTTTTATTAGGTTTAATTAAATTATTATTTGTTTTTTCTGTCATGTTTATGATGATTATTTTATACATGTAGACGAGCGAAGAATGAGGGAAATGACGTGAAAAATGTCGTCGATTTGGTTGTGACAAATGAACCATTCGCTTGTGATGTCTTCTTTCACTTCTTTGTATCGTCAAATGAGATACACGATTCATTGATCTCTTTACCTTCACCTTACAATGAAATTACGTTTTATTTTAGCTCAGTCTCTGACAAACGCATCAAATGAGTTTAAGACAGAAGTTGTTTCCAAGTTTTGCTAGATCGAACACCGAAGTCCAAAGTTTGCCGAGGTTTTCGTTCCAGAGTATAGCTGCTTCCTTCCTCTCGGCTCCAGCAACGGCAGTAAGACCTAACCAAGCAGCGAGGCTGTGAAGTTTTCTTGCTTCGACTTTCAGTTCAAGGAGCACTTACAAATCAAGGCAGACCGAGTTTAACACTTAGCCGCAAAAGGTAATAAAACTTTTCTCTCTCTCTCCCTCTCACAGTGGAGAGGTAAATAAAATTACACGCGATTGTTCCGAAAATCGGATGCGAATGCTCGGTTTATCACGGCGTTCACTTTAGACAACACACTCAATGAAGTGCATTCAAACATAGACTAATTTTCCCTCAAATTAGTTCGAAAGGCTTTTTGAATATTTCTCATTAATTAACCGCAGAATTCACTCATGTTAAAAAATAAATTGAAAATGCTCGTTATCAGCTATTTAATTTGACCAAGAATCCGTGAAAAATAAATTCAGGTATTGCTGATATGATGCACATTGATTCACAAAAGGAATTCATTACGAAAAAGAATTTAATTGTAAAAGGTAAAATAAAGTTCAATTATAAGTATAAAAAAGAACAGAATTTTCGTGTGAAGAAGAAACAATTTTTTTCACTGAGACGAAAAGTAACATTAAAATGGTTGAACTTCTGGAGTAATACCATGCGGAGTGGTGAGGTGAGGTTCATGAAACCTGCATATCAAAATATTTTGTTTCTCATGTATTTCATTTCCACCGTTTCTACACTTAAGTCAAACGTAGAACAGAAAATATTTCTGATAATAACGAAAATTTAAAAAAAAACTGACTTTAGGTTGTTTGGTATAAAAATCGACAGTTTATGATGAGTAGAAACGTGGAATTATCAAAAATTATTTGTTTCGAATGATCTCACAAAATATCTAAATAAAAAACAAAAAATTATGAACCCAGAAGAAAATAAAACAGAATAAATTATCATTCAATAGATTGGGGTAATGTTTAATTTTTAGATCGCGACCCAAATTACTAAAAACGTATAATTTCAGAAATGTTACACAAAAAAGTTTACGAAATACACAGTGAATATACAAACTGACACTGACAACTCATCAAAAATTCACAGTTGTTTATTAGGATTTTCTACTTTGATGTATTTTATTTTAATTTTTCTATGGAATTATTTTATTTTAAAATGTGTTTAATTTGTTTTCTTTCTGTTACCTAATAAATCAAACACATTTGTCCATATGTTAAAACACGTACATTTGTTCCTGGCGATGGCAGCAATTTACTGCTCTAACGTTGCGGAAAACAATAACAAATAATTGTCTACAAAGACGGTCGGAAGAATTAATTTCAAAACAGAAAAAATAACAGAAAACAAACGTTGTTTTTTTTCTAAAATATTTATCATTACCGTTATGTAATAAATAATATAATATATTGAGTTGTTCACTGAATTATCTAACCAACGTTCCATATGCCTCACAGACCGCGATGTTCGGCAGACGCTAGATCAGACTTAGATCAAACTGTGCCAACACATCCACCGTAAACGACAGAAAGTGATGAAGGGGTCACATTCAAACAGATAAGACGAAAGCGCTTATGCAAATCCGCTACCCCTGTTATGATCCCTATCATCCTTATAAGCTCAGAATTAAATCCACGGAACAGAAATTAATTTGGACTTTCTACAGACTTTGATAGGTGTTCTCCCTGGAGTTAATTCCCATTTAATGGAATATAACAGGAACTCAAATAGAATGTTGGCAACCTTAACTTGAAACAAATGGCCTCCACGTGAAGAGGTTTCAAAGTGATTAATTTTGTTTGCTATCAAACTATGATGAACACTAACTGTGCTATTTTTATGGCGAAACTTAAAATGTGGAGACGGGATTCCGCGTGATTTTACGCGCATCGACCGACGTAGAGCGAGCACCTCACCGCATTCCATGACGAAATAAATGAGTGCTTCATCAGCAGTGAACACGCATTCCAATAATGATTACCGAATCGCATTTCATAATGCCGAACGCAATTAAATTCAAATTACACGTCAACGTCCCTATTAAATATGACCAAGTATTGTAATAAACGATTCTGATGAAAAGGATACGAACTTACAGTTATTAAAGTGATTTACATATCATTGCAAAAGCAATAAAGCAACAGGGGGAAAAAGTTCTGCGACCCGATTTCCCAATTAAAATTATGATGACAAATTCAACTGAAATTATCGGTTGTCAAAACTTACATCAAAAGTGATCATTTTATGAAAACCATTTTTCACAAAATAATCAATATTCTAACTGTAAATAATTTATATAATTCTATTCCAAGAAAATAACCACCATTGTTTATTATCGGAAATATAATGTTCTAATGGGTATTTTAAGCGCTAAAAAAGGAAAGAAATGGAAATCGTGTAAAAGTCGTATTCATTAATGAACTACCTGAGAACACGTAGCTCAATCGCGTGAATTTTGTTATTTAACCAAAAGTTTCTTCCTCCAAACGACTTCGATATCCATTAGAAGTGTTGTGCATTGCTGTTTGTGGTTTAGACGGGTCGCTGTGTAACTTATTGACATCCACAGCTCTGCTTTTCGCAAAATTTTTATGAAGGTAGCTTTAACCGGTGGCTTTAGAAAGAAGCTTATCATAATCTTATTGACTATTCTCCTTTTCGACAGTAGAGTTTGGTAAAATGTCTCATCATTCTACGTACGCTTCTTCAGTAAAAACATTTTTCAATTTGTATGATATGTAAGATATGCATTGCAGTGTTGAAGAATAATTTCCCTTCAAGAATAATTTATTTACCTAAACATTTTCGCTGCCTCGTCTTCATTAATTTCATTTTACTTTCACCTAGCAAACAAACGTAAACAAAAGCGAACATTTATTTTCCGGATGAGAGGATACCCGCTCAGGTGACAGTCGAAGTATGAGAATCTACTCGGTAGAACGCGAAATTTTGCTCCCGTTGTCACTTCTCTTTGATAAAGCAAGAACCGCCACCACTGCCCACATTTTCAGAGCACACGATTTCTCTTAACAGCCATCGCACGAATTCTCAAAGCCCCTCTTGTGCAAGCTGTCACTCGGTTCTCGCCTCGTATTGGTGGAGCAAGGAGAAAAGGAGGGAGTAACTTCACAATCATGTTACCAACTGCAGCTAATTTAAACAACTGTACTTTGCGATTTGTATTTTCAGGAACTATGAGAAATTCCGAACTACGTTCCTCTTTTTCTTCGGGTCACTACCTTCTCTGATTTACGATTACGTAGGAGCAGTGGGGGATCTAGGACGTAATCAAGGGGGGCGGGGGGCGGGAGGTAGTCAGGGAACTTTTTTGTTTTAAAAATATGGTTTTACATCGCAAATTTGATAAATATTACTTTTAAATGCATCAAAATAATTAATAACAATCTGGTATTATTAATATGGTATTATTAATTTTATCGATCTGGTATTATTACTTTAATGAAATGAATGATACCAGATTAATGAATCAAGTATTATTAATAACAATAAAAATTATATTATTAATAACAACACCAATTATAGCTAATAACAATCATTAATCTGGTAACACTTTAAAAGGTATGCCATTTATCAACTTCCATTGCATCTGTTAACGAGTTCAGGTCCAATGGGGGAGAGGAGTGCTATAGCCCCCTTAGCCACTGCATAGGAGTGCATGTAGGGGAGAACTGAGAATAATGTGGACAGAGCCATCGCAGCGAGGACAACGGGTCGCCGCAGGATGCATTGTTTCGAGCGTCGTGGGGAGCCACATACCGCGCTTCGTCGCCAACTTTCCTCGTTAGGAGCGCTCTCGTCGGAGAAGTTCAACTCTCCTTCTCTTTTATAGGATACACGTCTACAGCCTTCTTCAGTTACGTCGAATAAAATACGTTCGGTCACCGTCAACGGAATAAACCCTCGAAGTAGAATTGTTACGAAGCATCACATATCATTCAATGAAGTTTATTATTATTATTATTTTTATTTTTTTAAATTCCGTTCAGGATCTCTGCTTTTTCTGCTGGGGGTAGTGAGGTACGGGCTACACCAAGCACACTCACTCTGGATAATCCAAAAATGTTCTGACTATTCATGATGTATTGAGCAAAACAGCTTTCTGAAGTTGTACATAAATGGACTTACGCAATTTTAACATGCTAATACTATTGTGGAGGGAGATAGGGATGACTCCTGTAGAGGACATTACTACCGGTACTATGTAAACTCTCTCCATGTTTCATATCCTTAGCATTTCTGTTTTAAGATCAGTGTATTTCTGATATTTTTCTGATATTTTTGTCTTTGTTACTTGATCTTTTAGAACTATGTCTGGTCTGTTGTTATGAATTGTACGGTCCGTGATTATTGACCTGTCATAATATAATTTGAAGTTTGTTGATTCTAACACGTCAGCCTGCTCATACTTGTAATAAGGTGTGCTATTTTCTATAAGACAATACTTTAAAGCTAATGCTTGGTGAATTATATTAGCCAACTGGTTATGGCGATGTAAATATTCAGTTTGTGCCCACATATTACAAGCTCCGGTTATATGTTGAATTGTTTCAGAAGCAGTTTCACATTTTCTGCAATTAGCATTTTCCATATGGGGATCCTGCATAATATATTTCTTATAGTTCCTAGTGGGAATGACGTGATCCTGGATGGCCATAACAAACCCTTCTGTTTCAGGAAGAAGCTCCCCTCGCCTGAGCTATGTGTTGGACGCTGTCTTGTGGACATTGGGGTTGCTCAGGTGATGAGGGTGTCTTCCGTGCAGTGCCATGCTCTTCCATTCCAAAATTTTGTCTGCCTCAGTTGAAATTTTTTCACTGTCTAAGTTTCTAGCTTCTAATAGGTTTAATGGAGTGTAATTGTTGTCTGAGCTGCAAATGCTGGCGTGCAGTGAGGATTCCTTCATCCGCTCATGAAAATAACAACGAGATTGAGCAATCTGCCTATTGTGTAGGTTTTTTATATATCTATAATTCGTCTTCCACCTTCATCTCTTGGAAGTGTCATTCTCAGATTACTTGATTTTGCGTGGTGTTTCCGATGGTTTGTCAATTTTACCTGCAATTTTTCTGCAGATTTTCCAAATCAGTGGTCGACCAAGATATTATCCCGATTGAATAAGTTAAAATTGATATTACGAATGTGTTTATCAAATTATTACTTTATTATTATTATTATTATTATTATTATTATTATTATTATTTAGTTCCTTCAGTGGCTCAGGTGGTAGCGCTCTTGCTCATCACCGGGTTCAATTCCCGATGGGAGAAAAAAAAAATGTAGCTTTTCACATTTATGTACCAATTCGTATAGCTGTGACTACTGCAAAGCGAACCCTCTTTCTTCTATCCACCTCCTACTACTCCTAGTATCACTAACTCCTATTGTTACTAACTACTCCTACTAACACCTCCACGTGGGCCAAGTTGTTGGTAAACCCACCTACTAACATTAACTCTACTCCCCACCTCCTATCGCCCCACATATAGATAAGCATCAATAGCACGGCACATTTCCCATTTACAAATACTACGAAAAAACAAACAAACAAACAATGTAGTTTTTAAATGATTACAAACAATTGAGATATATTGTTGTCATAACAGTGTACTCACCGGATAAAGAAAAGGTGCTGCAAAATTTCCGCAAAATCACTTGATTATAAAAAATTGGTGAAAATCAATCACAGGATATGAATGATAAATGATTACAGGGAAATGAGGCGATATAAAATTGTGTTGTTCTCTGTGCTCTATCTAACGATTCTGGGAAAACCGGTTTGTTTCATCGATATGAGCTCATTACAAATTTGGTAATAAAATGATTCGAATTCAAAGAAAGAAATTAAAGAGTTCGTTTTTGAAGGAGCGAGGACTCGAATTTTACATTCAGGAAAATTAGACGAATGTCTTAACACAAATTCCCTTTCTATGGTGAGAATTGCCCAACTATTAGGTGTAAGTATTTCTCTGCATTAACTATGATTTCATGTTAATCGTAAGTTATCAATTAAAATACTNATGTCGACCCAATATTACATTTCGGTAGTTTCTATCAAGAATTTTAATTATTTCCTGGACTCACTAGGCAGAGAGGATATGACAAAAAGTGATTTCAAATCATAACAAACAACATAAAAAACTAAAAAAATTGAATATTTTCAGAAAGATGTAAATAATATACGGCGATATTACACGTGTCTGGCCACAACGTCACTCATAATTACTCTGTAAAAGCTATTTTCCTTCTTCAATAAATACGAGTGCTAATAACATATACATACACAATTCTTCAAAAAATACATTTAAAAAATATTCAATATAAAATATCACCATACTCGAAAATCTTACTTCAACTTAGGAATATACTCAGTGGCGAGATCTATGGAGGGGGGGGGGGACCTCACTTCTCACACCTCACCTCTCAACAAATAAAGGCATACTTTGGCACTTTAAACAATTAATAAATTTGGTTACTACTTAACATTGTTAATTGTTTTTTATCTATATGATGAGTTGATGTATTGTATATAAAAAAAATATTTATAAAATTTAAGTCGTGAAACCATGATTTCCAAACAGAAATTCTCCTCAGATCCTCCCTCCCCATTTACTATCGTCTAGATCTGCCCTTGAATATAGTTACTATACATAAGGTTAAAAACTATTCATAGGGAGAAGAGACACAGAGAGAGAAAGAAAGAAAGAGAAGAAATAACGTAGTCAACTGAACCACGAAGTATGGAAACAAGAATTAAAGATTGCTCTAGCTTACTCGCGTTGCGCTATGTTTAGGAATGATGTTCAAGCGGTACTCTCCGTCTTTCTGCGTCCTCTATAGATAGCATGAAGCTTCTAGCCAAGAACCTAGCAGTAGCAATTTCGAGAAGAAAGGAATTCTAGTTCGGCGCTCGATTAGAGTTGAGTACGAAAAGTCCGCAGAGAGAAAAATTTAATTTGAAACAGTCTTTCGCTTCGTGTTTTCGACTTCGTCAGTTCATTGACGTTTCTTTGAGAAGGAATCAGGGGAGAGCACGTCACACGAAGGACGAGAAGCAGAAATGGAATCCAGCGGAACTATGTTCTCCATTCCATCTACATTCTTGTACCAAATTGGAAACAGAAACTTGCCATAAAAAGTGAATTTCTCGTAAGATTCTTTTCCTAAATATCTACAACGATGGCCACCGAAATTACAAATCGAAAGCACACGAAATTTTACGAAAGAACGTATCATCTAATGCATTTTGAGATCTCATCTTGCAAGTGATTAAAAAAATATACTGTGCATATAATAAAGGAAGTATATGTTGAATTAGTTTGTGAAACGTCTGCTACTAATTGTTTCAAGGGAAAAAAAACGAACTTATTCGTAGACAATTGTTTTCTTCTTCGCTTACTACATGTACATACCAGCGGTACTTGTCGAAGATTTAATGCACTTAAAATACTTTACAGAATGTAAAACCTAAAACATCACAACGTTTCGTTTCATGAACGAGATTTCATCAGGTGACCAAAACGTTTCTCAGAGTAACATGGCGAATTACTACTTCCAAGATAAGGCGAGAAGAAGGTGTGTCAGTACTTGGTCAACGAATACAAAACATACGGATCACCAAAGGACTCGCAATATGAGATACCCTTACAGTAAAGAGATGTACAAAATAAGAACAAATATTATGACAAAACCATTTCCACCAAGACCTAAAGGTGTACAATTGCGGAAGGCGAACGGGTGGTGTAGTGGTTAACACCCCAGCTATCAAACCAGGAATCCCGGGTTCGATTCCCGACTTGTCGCCACTTTTACCTGACTGAAAGTTATCGCATATCTTCTCCACGTGTAGGTACGCGGAAGAAATATATGAACATGCAGTCACTGACATGTTCTGATTGGAAGTGACGAACTTTATTCCCCTTAATCGCCTAAATCGACCAGATTATTCTTCATACCCGAATTATTTATTTATTTTATCAAGTTAATTTAAATAACACGCCGTTCTGCAAAAGTATGTAACAAAGAATAAAAGAATCTGGAGTGTATTCCACTCAACTTTCCAATTACAAAACTCATATCCAAAACTCATGGAACTAAACACCATAAGCGAAAAAAAAACTCAGAAAAGATGTAATAACATACTAAAAATATGAAACAAGATGGCATTTCTTAAATGAATCAGATGAAAAAAAAAAATCATAACAAGATATGGAATTTTAAAAACCATAGTATCGTATTTAAGTATAGATTACTTGAATAGTCTTCCAAATTAAACTCTAGGGAATGGCCTTATTTGCAGATTGAAATAAAGCGCCTGGCTGTATCTCGAAAACACTGCGACGTACAGGAATGCTGTTTAGCAATCTGTAAGCAGAATTAACTGACCAATCAAAATGGTTCCACGCATATTTTCAAAATTTTTAATATTAACAAACTTGAAGTGGTGCGCGATTTGTAAATAAAGTCGGAATGAACTGTCCAGAAATATTCTATTATCAAAGCATTCAAAGTCAAAACTCAGGTTTGGTTTCAATACACCAATTTGTTCATAAGTTATAGGGGGAACAAAATTCTTAAGATACATACACACACACTACATTGGACATCATCGGCAAAATTTGAAAATAGACTCTCATGAAGCTAACTCGCAAAGATCCGAAGAGATCTCAAAGAAAAAAAAATCGACCGATTACAATACTTCCCTTACACAAGTAAGAAAAAACAACTAAAAGATATTACTTTGGAATAAAGAACTCAGGAAACTGAAAATTATGGTATTTTCAACATTCATCTCTCTTTCGTTTTCGCATTCGAAAAACTCCCCTTCGGTTTGTCATAAGTACACGAGAATTTCCTTCCCTCCGCTTGTAAATAAGATACACAGAAGTCTCCATCTCCCGCACATCGACCACAGCGCCGCCCTTCCCGAGTGCAACACCCCTTAATATTCAGCACAATGGCTTCTCGGAAGCTGCCATCTGCCATCCCCAACGTCCTCACAGCCACATTCTTAATCGGCCGTCCTCAATCCCTCGCCCGCGCGGGGCTTCAAAACTTCTCCCTCCAATGAGAGAGCGGGATGATGTAGGAACTTTGCCAAAACTCCTCCATAGTGTTTGCTTAGGGAATAGCGAGAGGGTAGGAATTAGGCACTGCACGAAACTGCCCTCACGCATGTACTGAAAGTTATCTTACTTTGCCTCGAGAAATTTAACGTCAGAGAAATAGACGAAAAAACATGAACGGAAACGCACTGTGTTTGTTACCTCATTGAACACAAGCTGACCCAAAAGACGTCCTGTCCAAATTTTAATAAAGTTGTTTGTGATCGTTTTGTGAAATTGTATATAGCTATTTTAAATGTAAACGTAGGCTTCCGCGGTCGGAGTCTGTATGAACTTGTTTGTCCGGGACAAACCGCGAGTTAGTAGACAGAACTACCAACGCTTCGGCCATCACGCAGAGTACGACAGCGACTGAGGTCTGTACGACTCTGACATTGCCGTCAAGAAGGCCACAGCATGAAGGCCGAAGAGTTGGCAGTTCTGTCTACTAACTCGCGGTTTGTCCCGGACAAACAAGTTCATACTTCGTATATAGAATGTGTTAAGGGAGTAAAAGAATTAGGGAAAAAACGTATTTCTGAGTGAATATTGTATCTATTAACGATTGTGAACATGGATACTCAATTTGTCACTTCAAAACTCCCTGTATTTCGTAGGTGAATCTGTAAATTTGAGATAAAACAACGAAACTTAATTCATTTCATGAAACGATTGCGATGAACTTACAACAGAATCACAATTCAACTGAAGAACTGATGGGGAAAAAAAAATCAAATTTGTTGTTCCTATCGTGAGTTAAGATAAAGAGTGCATACAAAAACTATGATTTTTTTAAGATTGCCCGATTTTTCCGACTTTCCTTTGTAATTGTCCCGAATGTCTTTTCCTGAAAACATTTTCCAGGACCAAAACAAAACAAAACAAAAAAAGGATTACGCATCGAATCCATCGATCGAATCGCGAATTATGGTCTTGAGTCCGTACAAAAAATCACACAGAAAAGAGCACTTTCAGTTTTTCCCGAATTTTTCTTTCCTTAAAAACCTTATTCTGACTATTACGATTATTTACAAAAAAATAGCCAAATCGGTCCAGCCGTTCTCAAGCGATGCGCTTACCAACGAACAGCATTTAATTTGTATTTATATAGATTAGTCGCAGTAAATTACTTTGTTGTCTCAACGTGGTCATACGCAGTTCTTAACAGTTCTCTCCGCAATAAATTACATCTTTATTTATTTTTTGTCAGTCCAACTGGCTCAATGTTGGGCTTGTGCTCAGTCATCGTTCATAAGAGTAGCAATATTTGTACCTCGCGTTATGTTGGCTCAAATTCTCAGACCTTAAATTCATCGCCAACCTCGGCCATCAATCCAATGCACTCGCTCTTGTGGCGCAACTGTGTTCTTCCCGCATCGCGTGTTTGGAACGAACATTACCTCATGTCTGAGCTCGTTGTGTTTCTTTACAGCAAATAGTCGCTTTAGTGTCTACCATTAATATTTATTCGGAAATTACTCAAATTCGTAGATGTTGGCAATTTGTGTTATGTAGCCATATTTTGCATAAATTTCGGCGAAGTTACATGACTTGGAGTGTACATGGAAGCATAAATAACAAATTACGTCACAATACACGAAAATAACCCCGCGTTTCTGTTTCGGAGAGTGCGAACATTTATATTGGACTGTCGCTTCAGGTTTCTTTCTCTAGAACTAACTGTACGTCGTGCAAACACCAAATCAAATCTCATGGCGTTTCAGAGTGATTTCGTGTTGCAATGTCTTCACACTTTGAGCTCTCACAAGCGGACCGCGCGCCCGGAGAGCGTTAAAAAGCTTTTGTTCCAACGCAGTTTTGCAGCCAACAAACGTCGTGTTTGCAATCGACAAACATATTTTTAGAATGAAATGCTCAGAGGTCGTGTTTTTCGCTTTTCGAATAAAGCTCCCTCTTACTCTTTCATTTTTCTCTTTAGCATTCCTAGCGGAAAATAAAATAAAAACGTATTGGAAGAACGGTAAATTTTCACTGGAATTTTCATTTAAACATATCGCCGTTTTAATAATAAAATAATATTTTCAATGAATGATTCAACGACGAAAGAAGAAAAGATAATTGTCACTATTGTCTCTCCTCAACGAAAAGTTCATCAAGTCGAACATTTCAAATTCATTTAATACTGAATAAAATGACCTCATTTTTAAAAACAGACATGTCTGTTTTTTTTAAATAAGGTCGTTTCATTCGGTATGAAGTAAAAATGCAGACGGAAAATATGACTATATATGTAAAATTCATTTGTTTATTTAAGGCCGCAACGAAATATGCTAGACGTACATAATACGCATCAAAAAGATCTGTACATTAATGCTAGAAAAATTGCAATGAAACTAAAAAACAATAATGAAAAATAAATCCCGGAATGAAGAGAGTAAATCTAACAGGATTGGAGCAAAAATAATTGAAGCATTGTGGGCATCATTCTTCCAGAGATCGAAATTAAAGTGCAAAAAACCTTTATTATAAAAAAAAAATAACAAAGCATTGATATGAAATCGTATCTACCTCTGAAAATGTGACTCTTTGAAAGAACAGCACAGGTACATCATTTCTAATGCGAGTAAAGAATTACCCACCCATTTTTTAACTCACTTTTATGTATCTCATTACAATACACGATACATATTGGGAACAGAGAATATAGAATGATGAGAATTCATGACTGGAAACGCACGAAATATAAAAGAGACAATAGAAATATTTATTCAGACCCTGTATGTGGCCAATTTTTTTTGAATATCTCAAGTTTTCATCAGTGGATTAATGCAAAAACAAATAAAACCATTTTTATAGAAAAATAAACAATACGAAAAACAAACCATCAAAACAGAAAATCGAAAAAATATATATAAATTTTGAATAACGTGAGTCACTTTGCAATTTTTTTATGAAATTGTTTTATGTGTATTAGTAGTTAACTTCTTTATCTTGTTGTTACCAAGATCAAATTAACACATTTGCTCATTAACTCCATTCCCCCGACGATGGCTGTTTAATCGTCTGTTTAAAACGTCGCAATATTCAAATACATAAAAGTTCAGAATGAATGTTTCAATGAAATGAAAATGAATGAAGACTTGAACAATGTCAAAAGAACAGATAAGCCTCCATGTCAATTCACGCTATGACTTCAACACAATGTCTAACTTTTGCAAAGTAGCTCCTGATAGGACCCAGTGAAGACGCGCTTTCATGTCGCCCTAATTGAATCGAAGACGCGGTAACTTTCACGTGGAAATTACACTCCGCCGAGCGACGGTTCTCGCCGCGTGTAGTTAACGCGACGTAGATCAGACGCTTCGGGGACATTGTCAAGGGCCAAGGGCTTTCCTCAAAGGCATTACCTTTGTGATTATTCTCTGGATGTGTTGCATGTAAGACCTTTGTGCCACCCAACGACATTGAGGGCGCTTTCACCGGATCGATGTCTTTTGAGAGAGGTGTTAGGTGAATTGGCGAACGGGTCGCACGTAGATATTGACAGGATATTCGATGAATAGCATTTGATTCATTCCGAGACCTCGATTGAAGGGCTCTAATGACCTTGACGAGCCCTAAAGCCCCAAGAAATTAAAAAAAGGTCCTCGATTAGGTCTGCATTGCGGAACATGAAAGGGACAGGAAGCGGATGGTGATCTAGGAACTGTTAGCTGTGACGCTGTTAACGTGAATGACAAGACCCTCGACATCTGTCATTAATCACCGGGGTCTCTATAGATCGTGCACGATTTACAAATCTAAGGGATTTGATTGCAGCGAACGAGATCGCCACTGACGTTGACATCACACCTGCAGTCACAGAAACCTATTCACCATAATCCTTGAACTTCGCCACAATGACATACAACGCTCCAATACTTCCTTCTGACGATAGAAGTATATTACACGCACAAGCTTCCATAGACTTGAGTTGAGATATTCATCCTGGACCGGGATTTTCTCCGGTTTTCCTTCGGGAAGAGGCGCACTTAATAAATAAATAAACTTTATTGTCAAAAAAGCCGTTACAAACTGCGTAGGACCGACCACGTGGAGGAGAATAAACTAATTTACTCTCCGGAGGTAAGCAAGGGACCATCCCATCAATTCCGATCGAGGGCCCTAAGGCAGAGGCGGATTTAACATTACAACATACCCCTAACGATACCAAAATAGTTCGACACATGTTATAGTATCAACAAATGTTGTATTTAATAAATCACAGAAAAGTCATTTCACAAGTACGTATTATTATCAAGCTGTAAATCATTCGGAAAGTATTGTTGATAATTCGTACCTATTAAATAACACTAAATTCGCTAATACTTATATCAATTGATGGCGTCTCTAGGCGAGAGCCTAGAGAGTCTTTATTTTAAAAAAAACCACCTCTACCCGAAGGAAAACCGGAGAAAAACCCGGGCCAGGAAGGGGCTACAGAATTAATGTACACAACCGTGCCAGGGTTGAGTACACATACAACTATATTTATATGAATAATAAGATATAAAAGCATGCAGGAAAATAGATTTGAAATTTTTGTCAGATAGTTTGAAAGTACTAACACAATGGCGTGATAAAGTACAAGCCGGCTTTAATTTTTATTAAAATCAATAAATTCTTTTACAGTGTACAAGCACTGGTGAAGAAGGTAGCTTCAGGCCCTCTACGCTCTCGACAAGAGGCGGCGGTCTATTGAAATACTTAATCTCGATTTAATTCTGTTAATATAGAAACACAAGCAAACTATTTTTATTCTTATCATAAATGTGTGCTTGCTTCCAGAGAGTAAATTAGTTTATTGTCCTACACATGGTCATACGCTCTTTTGAATATAAATTTATTTATTATTAATTTAGATACGTGACCGATTAACTATAAATTGTAGAACGCCGAATGTCAACAACCTAAACGAAGTCAAACCGTTCTGAACACAATTTTGAACGTGCGCAGTGGCATTACGATTTAAGGTGACAATAAATACAGCAAAACCGTTAAGACATTGACCACATTTCACACTCAAAAATTTTCATACTGTCATAACATTTACAATAAAAATATAATTTCTTAGAGTCGTTTGTGTTAAGAACTTTAAGTATAAATGGATTCTTCACAGGAGTTGCGCCTGAGCTGTCCACAAAATTATTTAAACAATTTTTGTTGGTACTAGTCAACGCGTAATATCACAGAGGAATATATAAAAATATTGAAACTCCATTTCCATATAGAATTCATAGGGGAAATACTCAATTACGTTACCGAGAATTCAATTATTGATAATTGTTCAGTTTTAATCTTATTTACAATAATTCATAAATGTAATTATCATATTTCACGTTCGAGATTACTGCAAATGACCAATAATCATAATTAGATTGAATTCCCAAGCAGAAAATTCCATTATGGAAATGTATAAACTAAAGAACTGATATCGACTATTTTGCAACAAGTTCAACTCGCACAATTTACATTTTGGAAAAAGGTTTTTCCTCTAAAAAATTTATTCTCACTTTACTAAAATATACAAATTAAAAAAAAGAAAGTTTAATACCCTAATTATGTCATGGTGCTTGCGAACAGGAGACCACGTTACAGCTTACGAAAGAAGTCAAGCGAGTTCCCAGTTTATATTACAAATTTCATCAATATATTTTTCTCACAAATTAGAGTTATTGTCACTATCACAAAATTACTAGTTAGAGTTACAAGAGGTCTAGAAAATTTTACTAAACCGAATGAAACTTAGGTAAATGAGTTGCTACATCTAGGAGTTTAGTAATATTTACTAGACTTCCGTCTACTAGAATGTTTGTCGCATTTTACTAAACTTTTTGTTGATTCACATTTTACAAAAACTAGATATTCAGTAGAATCAACCGAAATGTATTCTCCGTGCACACAAGTGGTCTCCTCAGGATTCTGTTGTTTCTGTCACTCAGGACGAATATCCTGTTTTCGAATTCTCACCATGTTTCCACAATTTTCTCCTCTTCTTGTACTTCATCTGCCCCCCCCATCCCCCCAGAGGCCAGTGTTCGTGGCCGGGCCACAAGAACCGTCCCTGAGGCCCCATCGCTCGCCCCTCCAGGAAACAATATGCAGAATTACATCGGAGAAAACGTCCCGACCGTGAACGAAGAGCGAGATCGAACTGAGACATTGCATAGGGACGTCGGGAAAAGAATTAACATTCGCGTTTCACTTCACAATCGTTCAAACAAAGACGGATATTTTAACATTTGTTTTTGTTTAAATGAAAGGAACCTAGCATTTATATTTGACGAATACAATTTATAATAGTACGTACTATTACCAGCATGTCCGATTAAAAATGGCGGTGAAAAACTATTTATATGTATGAGTGAACTACATTGAACAAATGCAGATATCAATAGTGACTCATACACCACTACGTTATAATTCATGTTCCCTCTAAGAACAGTCATGACTTACATGAATACTCAAGGTATGATGTATGTGACACCTATACCGTGTCGCATCGCATACATACCGATTAGCCCAACAGCCAACAAGAAACCGAAAGTAATAAGAGCTACTAAAACTGTTTTCAATTAACAAGTAAAGCAAAAACCCAACTTAGAAAGTTCTCTGGAAAGGTGATGTCAGAAATGCGTTTAAGTCGAAGAAATTTAACAGAAAAAAATAAATAAAAACATTGAAACGTAAAATTGTTTTAATAAAATCAAATAAATGTAACTACGTGGAAAACGAAAATAATCCTTCCTTCTATGAGCCGTTAATATTTGAAACAGTATAATAGGCCCCTGCAGAATCTTTATTATTATCATCATGAGTGGTGGACGAGCATATATATGCAAAACGGCACTACACTTGGCGTTGTGTACGAGTATTTGCCCAATCACGGCCAAGTGTGGAGGAGCTATTTGTCTGTATTTGCTCTACTGTGGCAAATACGCGAACACCCGTATCCGTCCTCTTGTCGGTTTTTAGTCGCACATCAAAGGACTCACATATGGAAAATATTTGCGTGAACCTTCGACCTCACTTGGTTTGCCGTTTTTGGTTGAGTAGAGCGCGCGTCATCGAGATTTGTTAATTTTCTGGTTCTTTAACCTACATTTTGACTTCTCTTATTCTACAATTTCCTTAATATGGACTGGAACATTTATATGGGCTGGGAAAACGAAAAACTATAAATATTTCTTGAATCATATCAAATACATCCCATCCATCATTGGAATAAGAAAACATATGCGGTATGTTTGTGTTATTTGCGTGTTCGGTCTGTGTGAGGACGGCATATTTGTGATATTTGTGAATACGTCAAATATTTAGCCAAACACAGCGAATACGCTACACAAATATCGCAACGCCAAGTGAACTGCCAGCATTACACATTTTTCTCCGAAATTCGGAATTCCATTATAAGGTTCACGTGAAGTCAGAATACTGTGAGAGGAACATAGACTCGAATGAAAATCAGATCCTCTTCAAATCTCACATCCGGTCGCACCTTCATTTCAAAGAGGAGTCAGACGTCGCTACCTGCCTCGACTGGACCGTCGACGACGACGAAGATCGCATCGGCACCAACTCGTACAATGGGTCGAAACAACACTTGTCAAGGACATAAAATAGGAGACCACCCGTCTTCTTTTATTGATTAAAAAGACTTAATCCTGTACTATTAAGCGAGCAATAATTGCATACATCGGGAATTTTTCTCGCTTTTTATGGAACTTTATTTTGGTATAAAAGCTATCTAAAATGATCTTACTTACGAACATTCACGAAATGTAACGTTGCAAAATGATAAGTACACCCCAAAAGCTACAATCGTTGACCACAAGTGTATAAAATCTTAACAACTATTTTCAAAGAGTTTAGAATCACGCTGTAAAATAAGACTGACATTTTGCATTTATTCAGAATTTTCCAAAGAAACTTATAAAATCAAGGTTTATTTATTCGAATGAAAGAATTATTTCTGTTTCATTTTCCTTGCCACTGTTTACCGTCTTATAAACTAAAACTAAAAGGAGTACTCACTGATGTGTTAAACAGATAAGAGTCGTGCAATTTGAAGTATTAAAATTTTCGGAAAGAAGTGAACAACACATATGGTCAAAAATCAAAATAACATTTAGTTACAATTCTCCTGTTTATCTTAATTACCAGGTCATATCCAACATTTGTACTGCGATTTATGGTTGGCCAGCCTATGAGCGTTTTATCATGCGTGTTTTGATTCACAATTGCCGTATGACAGTTGGCTTTCAATATATATCGATGGGGAACGAGAAACGATTACACGCGCATGGAATAGAGTGACAGAGTCGTCTGCGGAGCCCACTGTAAGAGGATCGCTCCACGACCATAATCCTATCCGAGACGCTTCCTCGCGTGGGGGAAACGAGCGCGCGGAGAACACGGGGCTCTTCCCCTTAACACACTTACTCTTTATGGCTGACGAGGGATAGAGAGAGAGAGAGAGAGAGAGAAAACGCGTGAGATGAGGAAGTTCCTGCGGTCGACTCATACAACACGAGAGATGATTCGACGGTCGCAGGGAAGCCAGTGTTGAGTGGATGCAAAGCTCTACTGAGAGGCGTTAGCAAAGTTAAGGGGGATTATGAGACTTGTACGATCCCTTTGTTCTACAAGGTTATTAAAGCTACAAAATTTCCAGATAATCAATGTAGCATGTGAGCAGTTTCTCGGAAAAGAAATGGGTCGAAAACCGTATTAGTTTAGTATGCCTGAAAATATTTGCTACACACAATTCTCTTAATTTATAAGCTGTTTCCACGGAAGCCTTTACTTCCAGAAAACATAATTCTAGGTACGTTCTTTCAGGATGGATGTACACATTGCAGAAATTAGCTAAGGAAGCTGTCGACGTCTATTGAAAATATACAAATTCATAAGATATAGTGACATTTGTTTTCGCTAACGATTCGTTTAGGTTGACTCGTGTCGTTCTTTCTGGTTGTGAGAGCTGTCCTCCACACGTTCCGTGACTTTTCGCAGGTAAAGTGGATAAAGTAGATAACAGGATATAATTAATTTTTTGAGTAATAAAAAAACTGAAAAGGTTTTGTTCAAAATCGTAAATATCGTTGTTGGTGTTGATAGTTACATCGTATACAAGAATTTAAAAAGGAAAATTTCATCCACGTAAACAGTAATTCATATTTGGTCCGTTGTACGGTTCAGTGCACCCAAAAGATATGCCCCAACAGCATTACGACCTTTACTGTACATGTTTACGATCATCCTCTACTTTTGAGACGCCAAATTTGTAATAATTTTAAATCGGCAATCGTCTGCGTAGAAGACTCTTATGTTGTATTGTATGATTTTTATGTATACTTTAAGCATTCGATATCACTATCGATAATTATGGGAGATCAAAAAAGCGAATATGTTCGATAACACTCGATGTTCCTTAACACTATGATGAATATTTAAGACCTATCAAGTGCGAGGGTCTAGGTATTTCTGTATGAGATGGTTACTAGGAACGTGAAAGATTTTTGACGCTCAAGTGTTGTACACGGTAGTTCCCCTTCGGTTCGCAAGAAGATCTTCAAGTATTTAGTTTGTGAAGCGCCTACAGCGTTTACTCTATGAGCCTTGGAAGGGGTGGGGGGCAAGTTCAGAAACAGGAGTTCCCCCCCGTCACATTCTGCGACACGAAAGTAATATGCCAACAGGTTCCTCAAGTGCGGAAACACGCTGCGCAACACTCCACTCCTCACTGTTCCGCACGCAAGGATTCAGAGGCAATACTGCACCTGAGCTATTTAGTCCTGCATGGGTTACGTAAACGACACAGCTAACAGAATCTGGATATAAAAATTAGAACAAATAGTAACCACGCTATAGTAATTGCTAGCAAGAAATTGTTCACGGAATTCACAGCGCACACAGATAAATTATGCCTAATAAGGAATGTTATAAAAAAAATATGTGTAAAAGTATGGAAGAAATATTATGAGGAAACGATAGCAGATGAGGACCCACCTCTCCGTGGTGGGGTCGGACATGTTTCTGCGAAATCACGGCAAAGAGGACAAAATAATAATAATAATAATAATAACAACACCAAGCAATTACAACCAGCGATAAAAACTATACACCCTGTCACCTGAATGAACCTCTACCCCAACCAAAACAAAAAAATAGAATGACAACCTGGCAAGATAAACCAATACATGGGAACTACCCCAACCAACCGACCAACAGCAAAATAAATAAAGTAGAATCAGTTAAGTGGTTAATGAACGGCAAATTATTCCCAGAAACAGAAGGCTTCATAGTATCGATGCAAGACGGAGTCACACCAACCAGAAACTACAGGAAAATAATCCTGAAAGAAATCGCCGATGTAACCAAACCAAAGAAACTCTCGAGCATATCATTGGTGGTTGCACACAGTTGGCCCAAAATGATTACAAAACTAGACACGATAACATGGGAAAAATAGTTCACCTGGAAATTGCAAAATCACTGAACTTTATTAAGAGTTCCATACCACCAGATCATCTGTATAAACCTCAACCAGTCCTACAAGACGACTTGAGAGCAAATATTTTGTACTGCATTCTCTCTGACCGAAAAACAATTCACAACAGACCTGATGTCATCCTTTGGAAAAGAAAAGAATCAAAAGTGTATCTCATCTATTTTGCTGTCGTAAAATACAACAATCTAGAAAAAACAAAGAACTACAAAATATCAAAATACCAAAAACTAGCCTTTGAAGTAAAAACACTCTGGAATGTTCAAGAAGTGATCATTGTGCCTATCATTTTATCTACCCTAGGACTAGTACCCCAATCCCTGGTCGACTCAATTAAAAAAACTCTAAATCAACACCAATATAATAAGTAGATTGCAACACAGCGTCCTTCTGTCCTCAGCCCACATTACCAGAAAGTTCTTGGACCTGAAATAGATTCTTCCTCCCAGCAGAACTTGATTTAATAATCCACTGTTGAGAGAACTAAATAATAATAATAATAATAATAATAATAATATCCACTAATTGACTGCGTTACAAAAATGGATAAAAAAGAAAAAATAATGTAATGATTATTTAATAAATATCTAATGAGGAATAAAACATTTAGTTACAAAAAAAGTAAATAGGGGCGAAGACGTGATTCATCGCAGTAAATATAGTCAATGAACTTCCTAACAATTTAAAAGGAAACAGAAAAGAAATACACGAGCCACAGTGCAAAAGTAAGAAATAATATTATATAGCGATACATCATAAGGCAATAACTGCATCAATTATCTTGCTGAATACACTTCATCATATAACTTTATAAAAGAAAAACTTTTTAATGAACCGAGTATTAGATACATTATTTAAAAGAATATTATCAAAATTATATTAAATTTGAGTAAAATAGAATATTGCCAACTGTCTTAACCTGGTTAGTACTAATGGGCGGGCATTACGATTTGTTGTTCGTCAGCCTCTTTCTATGGTAGAGTTCTTTGTTTTGTCTTTCATGCGTGGTATGATTCACAATAGAATATAACACCCATTTTCAATAGATAGCAATTGGGTTTGATGAGTGATTATTCATGCGTAAAAGTGAAAACCTAACATGAGCAACATGGCGGAAACTCAGCTCTTAACCCAACAGAGATAAGTGTGCGAACTTTATTTTACACAAAAGAGTTCATGACCACACGAAAAGGGGATCGCGCACTCCGAGTTAAAACAAACAACGTCAAGAGAGTTTATTTCCAAAGAATATATACAGAGAACACGAACAGAGCCGAAGGGAAAAGGAGGAGGAGGCGGCAGCACGATTTTGTGCAACCAATCTTCGCAAATTTGTAAGTGAATTATTTACACTCAGAACTGCAGGGTGCCCATCGAGACAAAGAAAAAGAAAAAAAAAGGGGGAGATGAAAGCCGAGGAGTTTCATGCATTTTTCATAGACACATTACCATATTCCTTCTCGACACCGGGTCATTTATAACCTTTATTTTACCGCGAAATACACGAGCAATACACTAATATTACGGACGATAAAGATGGAAAAACCCACGAAATATCTCAAGCAAAACGCGTCGCTCACAGTATCTGCAACAAGGGAAAAGGTTCGGGAAAAGACGCATAAAACACGCAGAGCTTTCTGACACGTAGTGCTCCCTTTAACCTCAATGTTAATTGACTCAGAAAAGCTAAAAAGAATCTTCACCAAGTTCTGACTCGAAGTAAAACTTGTCATTTCCATGGAAAACAGTTCCTCCGCTAATGGGAGACGTCACAGAAAATTCCCCAAGTGATGAGAAACGAAAGAAGAGTAAAAGTGTATTCAGTAATGCCCCCTCATTATCATTCCTTGTTTTATCCTTTGTCGTTTGCTCCAAAGGACACCTTCACAGCGTGGGAGGCACTTGCAGGGGTTCTCATAGTGTCTCTTCTCTTTCCCTTCCTCATAAAACAGCCAACATTCGTCTCCAGTGAACTCTCCAACTCTGTCCTCGCATCGAACACACCACTCTTCCGTGTCAAGAGGTTCACGAACACGCGCAACCCCAGTGAAATAGATTCGAACAGAACGGAAACACAAATATTTAAATTTATTAGTAAAAGCCCGAAATATTTAAGGAAATTATCATGAATTCTATTTTATTTAGTAATGAATTCTGAGTTTTTTTTTCGAGATTTTTTGTTTTTCTTGTTTTTCGGGTATGGATGAGCGATTTTGATCCCCAACGCATAGATGGCTGAAAAAAAAGGGACATCACTTCTGTGGTTGGTTCATGACGTCATTGTGATACGTATTCATCTCACACAAGAAGAGCACTGACGTCATCACTGCTAAGAAAAATGCATTATTTGGAATATCTGCTGCGTGGAAATCGGAAAACGTAAACGACGAAATTATTTGAAATTACACTATTAAAAGATGTTGCAAAGTTTGGTTAATATTGAGGAATTACAAGAAAAATACAATTAAAATTGACTTGTTATCAATAGGTGTGAATCTTCACTCGCATAACCGTTGACTGTGAAGCTTACTGACGAGTCCGTCTGAATTCTATTTCGTTACGGGAGGCGGACAATCCACTGAACGAATCTGAATCTACGTGACCGAATTGTGGATGAAAAATTACGTAAAGGTTATGAAGAACATTTAATACCCATTTGTAGGGCAAAACATAAATTCTCAGACTCAAATTTTCTTTGAATGCTGGTGTAATTCTTTGGATGTTTGTTTAGCAATGCAATTTTTATTTGTTTGACTTGTGGATTCTTTTAAAATTTTAAATGTCCAGAAATTATTGATTCGAGTTTATTTTTAAATTCCGGGAAACGCCCCGGGTAGTTCTTCTAGAGTATTCCGTAAACAAAAATGTGTTTGAGCGGATGGAATTAGCGCTCCAAGTTACTCAAATCACTAATTTTCTTTATTTTAATTCTAATTGTCATACCACACAACAAAATGAATAATAACGAAGAAAAAGCGTGATTTAATTTCTATCAGTTTATAATATAGTACAAAGAGTATTCAACAATTCCTTTGAATGTACAAACATGCATCTCACCTCGGAAGAAAGCGAAACATCTTTTTGTATTTTGCCCGTTAACCTACAGACAAATGTGATATAGAAATACCACGAAGAAATTACTACAAATCAAAGTAATCTTCCATCACTTCAGTGATTTAGAAGTCGGGTCTTATTTTGTAAATAATTGTATTCTCCATAAGACGCAATGTGTCACAACATCCGTCTACTTGCTATTATTTCATTTAAATGGCCTGTGAAGTATGATTTTTTAAGAAGTTGAAATCGCAATAGGAACATACGATTACTCTGTTTCTTTATGCCGATTTCAGATATTTTAGTGATTTAATTCTACCTCTTTCTCTCTGTATCCCTCTCCTTTCACCTCTTCTGCCTCTCATCGTGCTGCCACATCAAATAAACCACAATCCCCGTCTGCGCGAGAAGTTGGCAGCGTGTAAACGTAACTCCTCCCTTCCTTCCTTCCTTCCTTCATCAAGTCCTCAACCAGGCAATTTGGTGATAAAGTTCCCACGCTCCCTTTTGAGTTGGAAGCCAACACACGAGGATTCACACGAAAGCCTCGGGTAACGACGTGACATCACAAGGACAGAGACATGGAACAGCGGTAGCTTCGATTGGGAATCAAAAATTGGGGGGCAAAACAAATATTGACCATTTTCATTAGCATGACATTTTCTGCATATTTCCACTACGTGTGATTTAAATAATGAAATAAATCAAAGGAATGACAATTGGTAATAACCACAACAAGGATGGTGTAATTTTTTTAAAAATTCCCAGTTCTAGACGGTTACAATGAAATTCTTATCTTTCCTTAAAAAAAGTGAGGGGCGGCTGCCACTCCCTTCCCTAATCGTCGCCACTGTAGAGCAGTATCTCTAGCTCACTGCCTCACATTTCATTATTTCTTCAATAGAACTTCCCGTCCGATGGATCAGGTGTTAGCGTGCTAGCCTATCACAGAGATATCCTGGGTTCAATTCCCGGTGGAGCCAAAAAAAAAATTGTAGCTTTTCACATGAATGTCCCAGTTCATATAGCTGTGACTACCGGAAAGCGAACCCTCCTTCCTCTATCCAGCTCCTCCTAGTATCAATAACTCTTAACTGCAAACTTGTAAAAATAATGCGGTATTGATACATTATTATACAACTAAAATATATTACGTGACTCAATGTCCCGAAAAATTAAACAGAGGTAAGTGGATATGTCAAGCTCTGTTCTAGAAGCTGGTACGTTTACACAAAATTATATTCCATCTTCAATCAACAGGAAATGATGCCACTTATGACGGGGTACCTTATTAGGTCTGCAATTCTTCGTGGCTCACGTGGAGCCGTTCTAGCTCATTGTCAAGTCATCCTGGGTTCAATTCCCGGTGGGGTCAGAAAAAAATATGTAGCTTTTCACGTTAATGTCCTAGTTCATATAGCTGTGACTACTAAAAAGCGAACCCTCCTTCCTCTATCCACCTCCTGCTCCTAGTATCAATAACTCTACCACTGAACACTTCTATTAACCCCTCCACGTGGGGGCCAAGTTGTTGGTAAATCTAGCTAAGCGGCCCACCTACTAACGAAAGTCTCTACCACCCAACTCCTACCTCCCATCGCTTCATGTAGATAAGCTTTAATATTACGCTACATTTCCCATTTACAAATACTACAACAAAACAATAGAACTTGAAATAAATGTTATAGTCAGAATCGAAAATATTTTATTAGTGGTGGCAAAGCAGCTATCGACAAGTTATGTTGTCATGATCAATTGCCTTTTCTGTCCAGAAGGGCCTCCATGCACATTCTACCAATAAAATATTTTAGGTTTTGACTATTACTTAATTTACCATCAAACAATTATCATTATAAAAAATAACTCTGTTGGTTGGTGGAAGAAATATAATAGCGATGTTCTCTCATAGTTTCCAAAATTTTTTGTACTTGTAATTTCGATTGTAATTGAAGTTTTTATATTTGTATGTTGTTATATTTGTAGTTGAAATATTTTTATTTATGCAACTTTAATCGTACAAAATTAACGCACCATAGCGAGCGTCCACATGACTCTCCTGGTGTATGGAACTCGCCAAACAACTCAACCATACCCACTAATTACGACATATCGAAACATGAAGATGATAGGAATGACAAAAGTTGCCTAATACATAAATAATGAAAACTTTATTGTTAAATAAATACATTTTATTGTCAAAAAGCCGTTACAATCTGCGTACGGCCACGCGGAGGATAATTAACTAATTTCCTCTCCGTAAGCAAGCAAGGGACCATCTCATCAATTCCTATCAAGGGCCCTAACGCAGAGACGGATTTAAAATTTCAACATACTGCTAACGATAAAAAAATTGTTCGACACGTGTTACAGTATTAAAAAATACCAACAAATATTGTATTTAATAAAACGTAGGTAAGTCATTTCACCAGATCGCATTATTATCAAGCTATAAATCATTCGGATATAATGAATAGTAAAAAACAATAAAAAACTGCACTGAATTGCAACAAATGGAAAGTAATAGAGGAAATAAACTTTACTAAAAGCATCCGTGTCCGCTCCCAAAAACTGAAAATAGAGAGAAAGCGCGGTCTAGCGGGATGATGTATGAACTAGAGACAACAGCAAACTCTGAAACCATTGTCTGAAGATACATGCGTGCGCGGATGAGCTTGAAGATAAATGCTTCCACGCATTCACAGCTTTTAACAAATATTCCTGAACAGCATGAAAACAAAATTCCTTCCGGATAATTTATTCCTTTTTCGAGATTTACTCGCGAAGGAAAATCCGATACAAGAGGTGAGTAAAAATGTAACCACGCATGAGTGAATAGACAACACAATTTCTCTTGAAGAGTAACACGTCATTTTAAATTCTCCTCCGAATCCAAACATTTTAACGGTTTTCAAATACAGGTGATTTTACTCGCCCAGAGTGAAATTTTAACTTCTGACATATAAAGTCATTCTTTTTCTTTTAGAGACGAAAATGTGTGTTAAATAGTTTTATACAACTTACAAATTGTAAATTTTAGCAGTAAGAAAATTATAGAGCGATATCAAAGTTAATCAAACTTATTAGTTTGGTTACATAAAAGAAATGGCTTATTTTTCATTTATCACCTTAAAAGAAGCTCGAATAATCAGAATCTGAATTTCATCGAACTGTGTATAAAACCTTATCAATATTTATCTTAAAGCAATTGCACACTCACGTTCTTCCACAAAGCTGACGGGGTACAAAATCAAAGTATCTCAAACAGATCGTTAATTATTTTGGCAGCATCTTTCGATTTTTACTTCAAAATACGAAGCGATCTTGTACGCATCCTATAGTTTTAAGTGATGCACTAAAGGACACGAAATGGACTTCCGGGACCATCACTTTACAACCCGCTCTCACCAATCGCTGGCGAAGCGAAGCGGGGTTTTTGCATCGAGGTTGGCAGCGGCGGCGGTTGGCAATCCTGCGTCCGGCCGCGCGCCAACTTCCCAGTAATTAAAGCTCGCGTCAGCCGCGTCGTCCACTCCATTGCGGCGAGGGAGCGGAGGAGGGGTGAAATTGAGGAGCAGGAGTTGGAGATACAAGAGAATATGAACATCCAAGGGACATGAGTCATACTCGCATTGCGGACAGAATCAATGGCTTCGCAGATTGTCACAAGAGAAAACAGTAACAATAACAAAGTCACGAACAGTGGCGGATCTAGAGAGNGGACTATATGGGACCTGAGCTCACAACAGATCAATTTGAAGTTGATAAATGGCACACTTTGTAAAAATGTTACCATATTAATGATTGTTATTAGCAATAATTGTTATTAATAATATCAGATAGTTAATTAGACATTCGATGCATTTTATTTAAATGTAATATTTATAAAATTTCTGTTATAAAACCATAATTTGTAAACTGCCCCCAGTTTACCGCCCCCCCCTTGATTATGGTGTAGATCACTGGCCAGGAGTATGGTAGAGAGAAATCAACAACAAGCGAACATCCTACCCTCAACAACAAAGCAACCTTCAAAGTATATACAGTCCAGTGGAACACGTTGGACGAACCGTCCTACCCCGCGGAACATTCTTTTCTGAGTATAATATGTGATTCAAACACTGATTGTTCCTGCAAAGTGGAAGGGAGCGACGGGACGTGAGGAGTGTCATGTGGTTCAGTAGAATGGAGGAAGGGGAGAGAGTTCTCCAGTTTGATTGCTTCCGAATCAATTTTACTATGGATCTTTTTTTTTTTTTCGTGCTCCTCTATATTTGTCCACACGGTACAATAAAATGAGTTGTAATGACGTCACAGATGCTTCTGTATTCGTAATTACAGGTTTTCTTTTCAATTGGACAACAGCGCTCGGGGTAAATGCCGTAGGACGAGGCGGAATTTAAAAAAAAACACGCTCGAGACACAAAATCTAAAGTATTCGTCCAAACATTACAATTGAAAAATTTTGACAAATACCATTACTCTCTTCTTCCTACATAAATTGCTCTCATTAGTTGAAATATTGTTAAATTACGTCACCTAAAATATATGCTAAACCATAGCCAGAAAACTCCCGAGTCAAGACAGTTCTTGAATATCGTTTGTATTATATTATTAAGCGATCGATACAAATTAAATCACGTTTTTCTTTGTTATAATTCACATTGATGTATTTTGAAACAATTAGCACAAAAATCGAGAAAACAATTATACATGTCTGAGTAATACGACGGACTTGGAGAGCGGGTCGTATCTAAATGTTCCATTTAAAAGACCCTCTTTTGCACACGAAAAATAAAAAAAGTGCCGTGTGATTAGCAAGGCAATATATCACTCTGTATTATAATATGAGTGATCAGCCCTATCTTCTCTAAATTGCTTTTTAACTTAATTACTACATCAGGGTAAAAAGATGTGGCCATAGCACCAAAATAAGAAAACAAGAACAGACAGTAAAACACGTACGCTTGATCACAGAAAAACTTGCTAGTAGATATAAATTAAACTTGACTTAACGTTAAACATTCATTATACGTTAACTAACAGCGTAATGGGTTCATTGAATTTATTTGTTTTTCCATCCTTTCAGAGAAAAATAAAATTAGCCCAACGCATGACTAGTGAGTTTTTGCGATTTCATCATATAGTGAGTTCTCTAATTAAATTATGTTCACGTGAAACAAATATTTACTTTAATTTAGAATGAGCAACAATTTTATCTCCGTACTCCGTTGCACGAACAACGCAAACAAACAAAAAACCAAAAATTAAAAGAAATAATCAAAAGTAAAGCAAGCCATGTATTTAAATAGAAATAATAAAGAGTAAGATATATTGACCGAAAGCAATGAAATGTGTTAGTTTCCAAGTGATGATTACAGCTGCGTAATTCAAATAAAATGTCGCAAATCAAATAGAAAATTAATAAACATTTTGCATTTAATTTTCTTGGCCCAGCAAATCCTTGTTCCCAAATCAATAGTCCTATTTCTTCGGAGTTCCCTCATAAGTATTTCTCGAGAAAATCTCGTTCGATTTTGACGACATTCAGAGTAAAGAGGTATCATGAGATGAAAAAGCGATATATTAGTTCATGTCGGAATAGGATCGATTTAATTTTTTTTTAATTCTCCAAAATACTTATAAAGCTCATTTCAAAGAATGTGTAAGTGTGAATCGTTCTCATGACATGCGTGAATATAATAGTCGAGACCAAAGGAAGAAAAATAATACATAACTCTTTCGTGTCGTCCATTTACTTCGCTCATTCTGCTTCAACACGAGGCCGACAATACCTTGAATTCGTGTTCGGTAAGGCCGTGTCCTGCGTGGACGACAAACGCGTGCGACAACTTCAAGCGACAAGACACAAACACACACTTGTAGTTACGAGACTGTCCTGCTTGTGAGCGACGGCGTCACTATAGCGCTACAAACGCGACATTCGACGACGCTTGAACTTCAAAGTAGCTTCAGTTTTGTCGCGCGTCAAACGCTACATTTTATCCACGACCTACTTGATCATACAAGAGATCACTGTCTGAGAATGATCAAGTTGGACTTGATTTCATCGTAATCTCGTCCGAATCTGTATAGGTTAGGTTAGTTTTGTGCGAATTTCGAGATATAAAAAATGTAACTTAATGAAATTTTGATAGGAGAAGTATGCAAGAGACGTCCCCTTTGGTTCCCCCCTTTTTTTCGCGCACTTTACGCGACTCCATTTGGCTAAAACCTGACGACGCGACGCCACGCTTTTGTCGCTTGAAGTTGTCGCACGCTGTCGCACGCGTTTGTCGCTCTCGCAGGGCACGACATAACTGTAAATTAGTGGCAAATGATACGAGCGGTAAAGACAAAACACATTCACTACCAAAAAAAAAAACCTTTCAATTATTACGGGTACTTTTAAAGCTCGGCCATTCAAATTTTGAAAGTTTAATCAAATTGATAAATGTAAACATACTTACCAGTTTTCCACCAATGTCCGTCATAGAACATCATCCCCTGTTACAGAGAAGTATGTACTCACCTAAAACGAAAGAAAAAAAAATATTATAAAATGAACTGGCCAACATTACATTTTACTATAACCTACATATTACAAACATGGTATTTCAAAATTTAGTGGTAGTAATAGCGGAACACGAAAGCTTGGTAAAAATATGATAATGTAGTATTTGTTAACAAAAACATAAAAAATATAACCCTGACGATAACCGACGCCGTCTTTCTTAAAACCTCCCTGCATTCAACCATTAGCTTTATCTTACCAAAAGTAGGGGCCATATTAGGTAATGGCGTTATCAGAAACAAAAGCAGCAGCTTTCGGCCGTATCCTATCTTCCATTGTTCTTCTTTGGCTCGCGTGTTTTGTTCATTGCTAACGAGGCTTCGACATGGCAAAGCGACCAACTGTTGTTCCCTGCGTGTTCTCAATGATTCAAGTTCGCATCGCAAACACGTCAGTTGCTTTGAGGAACTGCACAATTCATGACAAGCCACCGACACAGGACTTCGACGTACGCGTTCATTTGCATACATCACATCCTGCTTTTACATTTTCAAAACACAGTTTCTTCAAAAGAATGCAAATACGAAGAGCTCAGAAAACTAAGTTTCTTCACAAAACCACCTTAATTACAACACATTTGGAAAAAAAAGTTGTGGATCGCTTGAGGATATGGAAAAAGAGATATCGTTATCAATAACGATAAATATGCAATGAACCAATGTGATATAGAGAAAAAAAACCTGTTTGCAGGTGAATGAATATAGTGAATTCTCTAAAAAAGAAAAAGAAAAAAAATAGTGGTCGTGTGCGGAGGGGTTTTGACCAAAAGGTGAGAGGTAAGATTCATATCGCAACCTTTGCATGAGGAGAACGAGTGTCAGAAAAAAAGACAAGATAAAAAAGAATGGCTCCGAAGCATAGAAGACTTTGGTGTTGGCATAAAACGAGCACAAGCTCAAACTCGGAGAAGAGCAAACGGCAAGTGACAACGAAATACGAAAGAGGAAGGAATGAAGGAAGAAAGAAACAAAGCGAGAAGACTCTGCTCTCGTGGCCTCTGAACGCAGTGTATCATGTGGACCGACGACGCATCTCCAGCGTTGCCACGACTACCACGGTTGCCAGGTTTACATCCTTTACAGTTACCCATCGTATCTTCCCTGTTGCAAATTATTCTTCTGCAAGAAACACTGTTGAAAACAGAAACACATCAATGGTGGACATCATTCATCTAATTACGTATCCTATTATTCATGTCTCTCTAGCGTGTTTCACCTAATTTCTAAACTGCTTCGTAGATAACGCTCAAAGGCTCAGCTCTAGTAAAACTAAGAAAATAATTCAGGATATACGCTGACAAGTACTGGGTTTTAATTACGTTAGTTCCAGGAAGCAGTTCTGTACTATGCCATTAACGGCCATTTCTAAATTTAAAATATTTAAATAAATCATACGTCCGGATTAGAACATCCGTGATTTATTCAAATATGTTTAACAGAGACTCGCGTAGCATTTACTCTCTCTATGAATTCGTTAGATTCTCAAAATTTTCCTTTTCTTCAAATACGATCTTATTTTCACGAAAAACATTCTGTACTACAACATACTTTGGCAATTCAGCAATTTCAGTGTCTGTAGTAAGTGTGAGTCGCTCGATCACATTCCCAAGTCGCTCTAACACTATTACACTCGTGTAAGTAGAGTCCCATACTTCATTTCCTCCCATAGTCGTATAGCGAAAGACGCCTCATCGCCAGACTCCAGTCGAACAGCAGATGCTGTAGCAAGAACGAGATTTTTCCTGCATCGCACGAAGGTCGTTATATTATTATTATTTCTACTTTTGTAACTATTATTATTGTTGTAGTGGTGAAGGTATGCAACAATTATTACCATCAATGTTTCTTTTTACTTTTAGATACTTTTGTGTTCGTTTGTACAAAAAGTTGCGAACCTCGTAAGAATTAATGAAATACAATATTTAGAAATATTTAGGGATAGTTACAGAAAAAAATATTAAGAACTATGGTAACACCAATCAATTTAAGTTACAGTGCAGAAAGTGACTTAAACCTTCTACGAACCCTATTAAGTAAGAATCTCCGTTGAGGTTACAAATATTTTGTTTCATCACGACAAAAAAATAAAGCTAGTTTCTTAAAATAAATTGTGCTGTAAATGTCCGATGCAATCCTGGGAAGGTAAATTGCCACATCCTGAGAGAACAGAGCCACACCTCTAAAGCAGAAACTTAGAGAAACCATCTCGACCACCAACGCCGCGACACCACAATCTACTGCGTCATCACCGTTCACCCCAATAGCGCAACCCAGGTATTATAAATAGTACTACACCTCCTCCACCTGAGACCACTGTGGTTCATTCTCTCTTACCTCAATCAGGTTTAAACATGTGGTGGTCACAATGCTGCTGTCCCAAGACTTCAACCCGTCCTCCCTTAGTATACTTCGAGTCAGGTAACTTTGCCGAATATTACGCAATATGGCTGCCTAACACGAATTGCCAACTTCTACGAATTCAAGTTATATCCAAATAAATATTAATAGCAGTCACAAAAGCGACTATTTGTTGTAAAGAAATTTACAACAAACTAAGACACAAAGTAATGTTCGTTCCACTCGCTGGATGCAGAAAAAACAGAATGACGAGGTACAAATATTATAACTCTAATGGACGATGGCGATGGAAAGGTGTTGGCTACATTGAGTACAAACTCTGTACCAACATCAAGCCTGACTTACAAAAAAATAATAAATTAATTAATACTTTATTATCGAGAGAGTCTCACAAATTGCCGATGGCCATTTTGAAGACAATATAGTAGTTTACTGCGACTAATAATAAACTAATAAACACAGTGCGTTTTCCGTTCATGTTTTCTCTCTCTCTCTCTGAAGTTAAATTTCCTGGAAGCGTAGATCCATGACTTCAAGTATACATATTTGCAGTAACCACCCACATGGACCTCAACGCCTATCACCAACTCATGCATTTCTCTTCCCTTCATCTTCCCGCATCGACTCTTGTTTGTTCGTCGCTGGACCGCAACCATTGTTTGGTCTCCGGTCGATGGAGGCACCCTCAGTTTCTGCTTCACCCCCCCCCCCACAACCCTTTATGCATGTCCCTTTAACGCCGCTTCCGCGTTTCTAGACTGCAAAGGGCCGACCGGTGGGCGTTCTTGCCTTTCTCCAAGAGTTATGTCTCATGCCTCAGTTGTGTCTCATGCCTCAAACACCATAAGCGGGATGTAGCCGAGTGTTATAAAAAATATTCCAATAAAATTGTTCGAAAGGTATTCAATCCGTCAGAGCGACTAGGCTCTAATACCCCACCCTCAAACTTCCATACCCTTACGGCGCAAAATTTTGAATTATTTGACTTTAAATTACTATGGGCTTATGAGGAGAAACTTTCGCGAACTTGTGTCTTTTTGATATTCTGGCAAAACAACCGGTTTAACGTAGCGAAAATTACCAACTAAAACATAGGAACATAGCATTGGTGTTAGGATTTTCATACCTTACGGGACATTTTCAAGAATAATTCACCAAAAACAGTGGAAAATTCTGTTCTAACGGAGATGGCAGCCGCGTCACGTGACTGAAGAGAATGCGATCCTTGTCAAAGGAGGAGTCAAACGACAATCTAAATTAATTATCAAGTTTTAAAATCACAAAATAATTATCCTCGTCCAACATTAAGAATAAAAAATGCAAATTATTTATTATTAAGAACTCCTTTTGATCAATATTTGCTAGTTTTGTGAATATTTGGCAACTTGACTTCATACCGAAAAAAAAAAACGAAATTAGCTCCATCAACTTCAAACATTTGTACAGCAATGACCAAATTTTATCACATTCTCAATTACTAACATCGTTATATTTTTTAGTCCTGTTTTAAAGTGAGAGATATGTGCCGCCAGAAAAGTGAGGGAAGAGGGACGGAGAGATATTGGGTTAACGAAGAACGTGGAGAACAGAACCGATAGTCTGCAGTAGATGACGCATACTTCAGCTGAATATCTCACCTCCTTCAGTCAAGGGGAGATTCCAAGCTGTTCTCGTCTGATGAGTGGAATGAATGGTGACAGATGGTACCAGATTTTGAATCACAAGTCAAGTACATACATTAATGGTAAACAGGATTAACTCAGACTCAGTTGATAGGATTTATGGTTCTTTACGCGACAATACAAAGTTTTCGGACAAAGGAAAGACAAGAAGTGAAAATTCCCTCAACGAGGTACATTGTTGGGACGATTTAAATCGTAACCCGAGGCCGCAAAGAAGAAGAAAAAAAATGAGCCAATAAAGTAACAAAATTTCCGACTCCAAAAAAATACTTTCGAACCTTCTCCGAACACAAAGCAACAAAGAAAAAAAACGGGTTTCATTACAGTGTGAACTCAAATGATAAATTATGATGTTGATCTTGACTACTATATATTATATAACGGAACGATATATTCTAGGATTTGTCATCAATAAAAGATTATTTTTACAACGCCAACGTTTCGGCAATTTATTTTTGCGTATGTTTTTGTAACAGTTATTTCATAGTTTGAAAGTGAGTAATCACTGATATATTGTTTGTGTTAATAAGGTGTTTCAAAGTTGTATTAGAAATAATGTAAATTGTGTATGTCCCTTGTAGCACTGATGAAGGCACAATAAATTGCCGAAACGTGGGCGTTGTAAAAAGAATATTTTATTGATGACCAATCCTTGAATATATCGTTCCGTTATATCAAATGATAAATGTAAATAAATAAGGGGTATGAGGCATATTAATGAATTTCTCACAAGAAAATACTATAGCTTCCAGAAGCCTCAGACGTGATTGATAATAATCTTCCCGTGTTTCAATCACATTCGACCGTACACAGTAAGCATTCGAAGAATATCGTGCGGTTTTTATGTCCCACTTCGAATGAGCTATTAAGAGCAAAGGAGGATAAAATAGACGTGTGCTGATGAGAACTATGTAGATGAGCTAATAAAAAGTTTATCCCTGGTTCTTTTATATCTCTGAAGACATCACCTGAAAATAATACCAAAAAATAATGGCATTTCAAATAGCTGCCTCATAACAGAAAACCATGGTGACGGTTCGAAGTACTTCGCAATAGTCTCCCGAATTTCAATATTCCAAAATGAAAGAAGAAAGAAGAAAGAAAAAAAACAAACAGTCACTTCGTCGGATGTGTATTGAGCAGCAAAAGCAGAAAATAAAGAGACAAGATGACAAAAACAAAATTTCATCGCCTACACATCGATCAGTGGCACGAAGAAAGAAAACAGATTTCTTCGACGTGATGAAGTGATTGGTTTGAGGACTCCCATCCACCGAAACAAGTCCTTTGAACATTTCAATAGACTCTTACAGAGCTCTTAGATTAATAATAATAAATGGATAAATCGATATAAAAACTTCGAAATATGGGTGATATCAACAATTAAAGTCCAGATAATAAATCATTTATGAAATGCAACATGAATATTCTTCATAGCTTGCATTATTAACTCCAGAATGTAACTGCATTTTTCTAGAACATTTTCTAGTTAACTTTTTTATGAGCTTCACAGAAAAAGAATTACTCATTCTCTGATAAGATATGAGATTTAAAATTTTTGCAGATTGGCACCAGTTTATGCACTGCACACAATGGAGGAAAGATACAAAGCAGTACGTTCTCTGTAGGAAACGTAACTCGAGTGCAAAGAAGTTCTGCGTTGACAGTACATCATGCATCATACACTTGGGCGATGAAAAATTTATTTTTTAACATTGCAAATAGACGAATTTAAGACGAGTCGTTTAAGAATAAAACTCGAAAATTTGAGATACGCGTCGAAGGAATTCTTCAGATACAGGAACAAGGACACGTCACGTGGATTACTAGGAATGCGAGTGTTGGGTAGAGGAAGCGGAGTAAGTGGGTGTTCGATCGATTCCTGGGAATCCCAGGGATTTTCTCCCTTACCATTCCAACGCCGTATAAAGCCTTCTAGAGGAATGCAATCAAAAGCGTAGGGATTGAATGCCTGTGATATGAATAGAAGGACATTATTCGAACGATCTTGTTTCGCATTTGAAACCTCACTTCATGTTTCTCTGTGGAAAACTTGCTATGAACATGAATAGTATCTTTTATGTCTGTCGTGTGGTCAGTGCTACACAAGCGTCGTACTTCTAAGTTCCACCAGAAAACGGACTTGATGCATTACGTACGAAAGATATTTTCAATGTTTTCTTTTTCAAATTAAATGTAAATTTCAATTTTCTTATGATTGTTGAGTTGTACACAAAATGAATAATGAATTAACAACATGAAAATTTTACATTTTTTATTTTAATTCTTTAAGATTTCTAATCATAAATAACTTTATTTACCCTTTTCGATTTCATTGGGTACTCTAAATTAAAGGGGAGGGGACTCACTGGTGGGGAACTAGATACTATTAATCCATAATTATGAAACGTCTATCCATCATAGCTCAGAAAGAAGAATCAAGCTCGCAATTCACTTTAAGGTTTTAAGATTATTATAATACTTTGGAATATCCTGAAAGTTAAGCGAAAATAGTGGTCAAAATTAATATTTATAAAATCTTCCCCGAGACGGCGCGTCCCGTAGTTTGAGAAACCAGAGCTGTTTCTGGTCAGCATTGGGAAGCTATGAGCTGGGTAGTTGGGGAACGTAGCGTCCCATGCAGCCATTCGTCTGAAAAAGGTGAGGGAACAGCTCGGTTGAAAACCTCAGGAAATTTGGCAGAGTGGGCAATCGAATCCGCGTCCTTTCAATCACTGCGTCGGAGGGAAAAAGCACGCCATTACAACACCATCACAGTCGGAATACGTAAGCGGCTAAAGTATAAAAACTACGACGTCAATGGTAAATAAAAGTTGATAAGATTTTCAGACACACGAGAACTCTTTCACGCCATCCGCTTTTATCCGTACGAAAACAGCCATCACCGACATTCAACCTCGGTAATATTCTCAGAGAGATGAATTTTTTAGCACAAGCCGGATCGATGCGGACATGTCACATACTATTTCAAATGATTTAAAATTGTCCAAAAAATTGTTGCCGCATCAGATTTTTTCCGGGGTAATTTGTATATTTTGACACTTTCCGTATGGATAAAATCCAACCATTTCCGTACGGATAATACGAAACCAAGACCTCTACGATATAACCGTGTGTGATAATACAGTAAAATTTGAAACGATACTTTTCAAACGTAACTTGCGATGGCTTGGTTCGTTTCTCATAAACAATTCGTTCCCTTTACGAACCATGTGGTGTATTTGCAATACTACTCGAATTAACGACTTTCCGAAATCAACAAGTAAAAGAGAGAGCAAACAGGTTAATGGTCACGGAAATGCAGTTTCGCAATGTCAATAAAATTTTCACTACCCGTGCATGATTCAAGGTGGAAGTGCTTGTCATTCCAGAACAACCATGTCAATAAGGCGAGACTTTATACATGTGGACACGGTATCGTCATAAAGCTAATTTAAGTTCCATGAGAGGGAACTTCGTATTTATTCTTCTTCATTTGATTCGTCTATGAGCAGTCGATTCTAGCCAGACATTTAGTTTTCTATATTTTTGTGGTGGGGAAGATAAAGAGATTTCTTGCAAAAAATTTAAATGATGTAAATTTAAAGTACGTTTTCCTAATATTTTAACAGGGTGTTTAACCGTCGTTACCTTCGTAAATAACAGAATGTTTTGAACGTGATAAATACAAAAAAATTTCTGAAATGTCGGTGAACCCCCCTTTGCCTCTAGACAGTAATCAAGGGGGGCAATCGGGGAGCATTTTTGTTTCAAAATTATGGTTTTACAACACAAATTATANTTTATTAATCTGATATTATTAATATTTTATTAACAACGATAAAAATTATATTAATAATAATTATTAACCTGGTAACACCTTTACAAAATATAGTATTTATCAACTTTCATTTTATCTGGTCCTACGGGGGAAGGGGGTGGGGGTGCAATAGCCACTGCCTCCGTCTCTAATTCCTACTATTCTCAACTCAATTATAATAAAAATAATAATAATTTATTAATTTGCAACTGAGCAATGTTCGGTGGCAGATGGAAAACATAAAAGACATAATAAGAATATACATAATACAATTATAACAAAACATTCGCGATCCGGGTTCCACATTTTTATGCTGCCATCCGTGCATTACATGTATCCACTAGAAAAGAAAAAAAAAACTATGAAAACACGCAGGTGTTTTTCATAACAAGCGAAACAAGTTAATTTCGCAAAATTCCATATGGCGATTGTTAGTGAGAGTCTGTTAGACAACGAAATTAACTGTAAAATGCTCCGAAATGCAACGAAGCAGTCTTTTTTTTCTGAGCGGAATAAAACGTACATGAAAACTTTTAAAAATCGCTGCACCGATAATTCGCTTGTGCAAAACACGGCGCACGAACTCACCAAGTAAGTAATCGAAATGTTAATATTTCTTTTATTATTTACATTGTAAAATACAATACGTTTTAGAGCCCCTTGAGTTCATATGAAATTCATTAAACTAGTGTAGGCAATAAAGAAACATATGATGAATTACAAGTTATGTATGATCAAAGGTTGTCTCACCGAGAATCTATGTCATAGATATATGACACAGAAATGTGACCTTTGTAAAAAAAAAATGTTCCTCGACGATACATTTTTCCCCTTCTATTTATTTTATCCCTCATTTACAAAGAAAATGAACAAACAAACATATCAATTCATCCACGACTTCATATTTTGTATTGTTTTTTTACAAGCCATAGAAAGATTTCAGAAATAATATTTCGTATATTACAAAAGTAATTTGTTGTTTAGCGCATCGTGAAGTTTCTCGGAATTCGACAAAATTAAAATACGGTTTCGAAAACTACACTCGTCTCCATCAAAGTCAGAGCAACTTGGATCAAACGCGAAAATAATTAACTCGTTGGCGCAAGCGGTTTAAAGTGAATGGAAAGTTTCCTCCATGTTACTAACAACTTAAAATGAAAATTATTTGAGAAATTCTCGAACATTTTCCTTCGTTGGCATAACAAGTTCGTACTTCTCGATATTCCGAAGAGAAAAGTAGTATGACTTCATGAATAATTCGTAATTTATACACGATAAGGAAATATATTCCGAAAAAGTTGGAGTGAAAACAAGAGATAGAAGAACAAAATAGAATAATTGTAATGAGGAGTAAACGGCAAAATTAAAAATTATTGATGTATCTTGTTTAAGAAAAAAAAAGTTGGGGGACATAAGACCAGAAATCTAATTTTAACACTTAGTCATGCAACAGAAAAATAAAAACGAATTGGCCTTTATATTTCAACAAAGATGTGATACAACAATGATTGAAGAGTATACAGAGAGTCACTTATCATATAAAATAGAATCTGAACGAACAAAACTAAATTGAACGGTCGCCTCTTTCTCTGAACGCTCCAAGTTCTTTTTCGCTGAACATAGAATTTATAATTATAAACAAAAGTAGCGTCCAGATGAATGGCAGTTGTCAATTATAGAATGTGTTTGAGCATCAAATTCCTGAGCGAGAGGTACACGAATTTCCTTGCGAATGTGATTGACATATTTTGTTTTACGACGAACGAATGGTTCCAAACAGACGAAGCTGCGGGGGATAATAAGGAACAGGAAGAGGACTGTCAGATGTTGTGGGACTGGTCTTGAAACTCCTGTCACCAGCAGAGTCACACTCTTCGCTCAGCGCCGAAGCAAGACGAGGAAAGTCAATAACTAGTCAGTCCTATTCGGTTACGGAAACTCCTCTCGACTACTCGCTATTCGATAGAGTGAATTAATCAAACTGAAACACCTTCATTGAAATCGTAGCAACTTATTACAATGATAAGGATGAAATGTGTACCATCATGGAATAATATTAAACTTTAAATCGAAAAGGTTGAAGTCTAAAAAAGGAATGAGAGTACAAAATATGTACATGCGATACTCACACAATCATATAGAAAATCTCATCTAAAAAGCGGTTTGACTAGTCAGGAGCTAAATGTAGATTCATGAATTATAAAACACAAGGGTACTCCTTCCTTCTTAATCTTCTTTGCAATAAACTAGTTCAACGAATAGATCTCCGAATTAAAAATAACAGAACAGACATATGGCGTCAACATCTCGGAGGATAAAACATTGAAAGAATAGAGTTTAATATCACGTCTGCGTTAAGTTAGTTGAAGGGGGGATGGAATTTAACAGACGGGGAAGCAAGTTGTTATTATTATTATTAAATGTAACGAGAAACTCTCTGTCTGACAGACGTACTTCGCGCATATAAGTTCCCTTTCAGATAAGATTTTTTTTCTTTGAGGAAAGATATGACAGATTCTGATAGCATATTACATCGCGAATGAGTAAAAAGACTCACATATATTCACTCACGTTCGAAGTGACGGACGAGACTGTATTACGTTGACTTGTATTCGTTTGTAGAAGAATATTATTGTGACCGTAGAATACAGGAAGTTCACGAAAATGTATCTCGTTTCGTCCCTCGTCTCTTAATAATTTGTTGAGCAGAACCAACGCGTTCCGTAATCGGCAATAGTTGTCACACACAAAAACATCGACAAAAAGCACGGAAAAGAGACGTCAGACATGTGGAATCCAAGAGACCCATCCAAGCACGTTTCATTAGATGGGGACACTTATTTGACCCCAGGAAAACGGAAATACTCATTACCAAAATGTATCAGTGATGTTCTATATTCATTTTCCTGGCATTTTTTTGTTTTGTTTTAGATGAAGTTTGTCGTCTTCTCGTATAGTTTGTACATATTCTTTCACTTCAATTAACTAGTCAACGCTTTATCAATTTACGCCTTGCCTTGTAAGGCATCTGATTTCGAACGAAGGTCCTTCGGTTCACAGCTATTGTTACCTCGAAACATAATATGTGAAAACATGAAGATCAATGAAACAAAAGGTCAATCAATTTATTTCCGTTCTCAACTGTTTAAAACGTCTAACCGTAATTTCTCACCTTCAAAAATAAACACCAAGACTCTTCAACGAATAGTATCTTTGGTTTCTAAACTATTTCTTCGTTATTGTTGATAATACGAATTGGTATAACCGTCATTTATAATGTTTTGGTAGCGCAAAAAATTAGAAAGACATTGGCTGCATCCGTAAAGCAATCCAAATGAAACATTACAAGAGCGTCCTGGCAAAGATTTCCAGGACATACGAACACGAATTTAATACGTACCTGGCATTCGAAATAATTATCGAATATTTAAATGCACAAGCTTTTGAACATTTAAAAGAAAATAATTGTAATAACTTAGTAAAAAAAGAGGAGTTAATAGTAATCAAGCCGTAAGTAGCGTTGCCTAGGAGACAGTAAATGAACTTACATTTCCAATTCAATCTGTATAAAAATACTTCAAAAAAGTACGATGACAAAATGTATGGTTACGATACCTGCTATGTAATGACATCTCTTTTCTGGCGAAAGGTAAAGAATTACTGAAGAGAAAGGGGATTGTATTTTCAAAAAGTTACCTGGCAGCGACTAATACGAAGGTTGAGATAAGGATTTAAAATTGCACTCATCATATCGTCCCTGAAGGAAGTACCAGCGTAGGTAGAATTAAATCACTAAATATCTGAAATAAACCGATATTCATGGAATGCACACAAGAGTATCATTAATATCATTATTATTATTATGATTTTAACTTTAAAAACATATCTCACCTGCAACTGAAAGGTAAGAATTGATGGTGTAATACATTGTGTCTTATGGCGGAAACACTTACGAATTATACAACTCCATGATTTGACTACCGAACTTGGGAGAGCTGCTCTCATCTTAGATGTGTCGAAGGAAAACGTTGAAGACAATACGCCCGAGGCCATAACCGCTGCTACCAAAGACTTTACAAGAAAGAACTCTCCAAGGAATACTAAGAAGGTGGGAATCGAATCAAGGACTCATTTGAGGGAAGATCCTGTCGCAGATGAGAGATCGTAAGAGGTTATGTCCCATAAGGCGACGCGGTTCAAAGACAAGCAAAGGCAAAGTCCCCGAAGCAATTTCGCCATACAAAAAAGGAGCGAAGACATGGGCAAAAGCTATTTGTTTTCAATAGAAAATCCGAATTGATGCCCCGTCCACTCACAAGACGTTGCCATCGCAAGATGACATTGTTCAATACTTTACGAATCCTTGAAAGTTATTTCGTACATTGAATTTTTCCAAAAGAATTGAAAGGAAAAAAAACACTGGGGGATAACTCCAGAAAATGGTGAATATAATTTAACAACAAACGATATTAAAAGAGTGACGGTAGAAAAATCTTAGGTCAGCTCGTTCTTCAATATATAACCCCATCCAAAACGTGCAAACAACGATTTTTTTTTAAAAAATTATCCATCTTGTAATGGCTCCCTGAACTTGTATAAGAATAATATAAATACTTATATCCTTCAGTCAACACGAAAAACTATTTTAAAATTTCTTGGGGGACTTATTTTGAGCGTATATTTTAGTTAACTTATTTGGAGAGAAAAAAAAGTTACAAAAATAAGAGAAACTCGCAGCACAACAATCATTCGCCCTATTATCATCTTTTCCTATTATTTTACTCAATACTTCAAAAACTTTTTCAGCAGTAACAGATAGTGTAAATAATTTCAGAATTGCTGTATTAATTCTAATCGATTCAGTTGAAACTGCCCCAATGCGACTAGGATGTACCCTCATTTCATTACCCCAGCGACACGGAAGCAATTACACAATATATCGTTTTATTATCCCTACCATCATCCCTACAATGAATGATACAGACGTAGTTTTCTTACGTTAAGACAGTGTCGCACGAATATTTTAAGCAATTGACATCACGAACAGGGGAAAAATAAAACGTGGAAATTGCTACGATAATTAACGTTAATACATTTTCTTAGGAAAATATTACGTATCACTGTTTTATAACTAAATATATTTTTCGACGATCGATATGCGTTAAACATTCATTGTCAATATACAGTCAACAATTTGCGTCCACATTGCGACCGTGCATTACGACTCCTTTCGGCAAAAATGTGGACTAAAGATACCGGACCAGAGCTATTCATCAATGATTCAATCAATTTCGAGAAATGGGAAGCGACTTTAGTTATCAGACGACTTGAAGAACATCACGAAACTGGGTACCACTTTGATTTCAAAAGAAAAAAAAACTACACATGTAGCTACTGAAGTGTCAACTTATGTTTCCTGTACAGTTAAAAGATAACCGTTTAATACTGTGGCAAAGATTTTCAAAAACGATTAAATAAATTCCGGTTCATCTTTTTCGTTCGTATCTGTAACTCCAGCTAAGCGTGGGGAAACACAAGGACACTACTACTCTGAAAATTTGGCTCGTATTCCAAATGCGTTCCCTGTGTGGAGTTTGGCGGTCGCGAGGAAGTATTGTTTAACTGAAAATAGACGTTCATACAAAAACTCTCAAGAAACAAACGATGATTCAACTCTCAGAAATAATTTTCAATAACCAGAAGGAAATCGAGTTTCCTAAAACCAGAAAGACATTTCGAATACAAAAAGGGCCGCAATAACATTTTTATCCGTCATGTTCATAAAATATTTTTTCACAGAAAATAAAAACAGGCCAGACACATAAATAATTAAAAAGTTACAATAGGATATAAAACTTTAATACCTATAAATATCGAGGTAGATATTATAATCGTAAGTAATATTTTTATTTATCCACATGAAATTGTTTTTTACTTTTCCGGGAGTTATGATTATTCACTTCACTAAATTTATTCCCTTCACTACACAAGTGGAACTGAATGTTATCTGAACGTCACTGAAGCAGGGTCAGTCATTTGATAACAAAAACTCATAAACATTTCGGGGACAATATGGCAGTAAACCTCGTGTGTTCAGTACATATAATATTACTCTTAAATGATTAACTCGCGTGTGTGATACAATCGGGAGTTATATTTCCAATTTTTTTTTTTTTTGTTCGCTTAACACACTACCACTCTTTCCTAAAAACATAGTTGACGGGAGGCGCTCTCCCTGTTGGAAACCGGAATATTGGAACATATTTATTTATGCACATTGGAGTCTCGTTAAATTCGGTTTTGCTTCTGTGTCGCAGAGCTATATGCATCTACGAATCGAGGACAAACGTATTGTAATGGCGCAATAGCTCTTGTATATTAATGAACAATTTTAGACACACCAATAACAATGAGTCCATTCTGTTTGTATTGCTAACTCGCGACCACACGTCTTTTTGCTACTATTGTGGATTATACATAACTCGACGTATTTCACAATATTTGAGATAAATGCAATTTGAAATACGATCCCTGTATAGTAGTTATAATGTATTTCAACATTCTGAAGCTCAAATTCAGTTCTATAGATTTGTTTCCATCGAAAAACCACAACGTCAACAAATTTATGAGCATACGTCAACTTCTAAAATAACCACGACAGTAAAACAAACTCCCAGAATCTCTTTTATTTCCACTCCCAGTACACAGAAACTTGACTTAACAGAAAGACATTTCTACTTTTGCAAACCGAGAGAAGACTGCTTCCATATATTCACTAGTACGATGTCTAGGTTTTTATTTGAGAGGGAAAATTTTAAGATCTCCGGAGGAAGTAGAGAAAGTTTCCCTAACTAACAAATATAAATTTCGTGTTGAGAGCAAATAAGGGGTATACAGGGGACTCACAAAAAATGACGGGACAGGGTGCGGGTTGGTGATGAAAGACATCTTGTAGGGATTTCCGCAGGACCCAGTTAAATGCGTGCAAGATGTTAGCAACGTGGGGATCATAATACGCAATGTTAATGTACAAAAATTAAATTTCCATTACTAGTATTCCTAAAACAGCAGACAATTAAAAATATTACTTTAAATTTAAAGTCGTCTAATTTAAAAGTTTTATTAAGGTAATGATTGTTATATAATTTTATTGAAAAACTAAGATACGTTTAACCGAAAGAAATATTAATTGTGATACATTATTGAAATGGGTTTACCATTTTGAGGTATGAAGTATTTGGACTCGTATGTTCTGATTTAAGAAGACTTTTTTTAGAATATGTGAAAAGGAATTCGTGTTACACCTAGACGACTTTTTCTATTTACTAGTTTGTAGACCTGTGGCACCAGAACTGCTTCATGCGTCACAGTAGAACCTGGCTGCAATTTTTGGTTCCAAAGGTACTATAGAGTGGCTTCTGGTTAAACATGTCCGTGGACCCTGGCTGGGTTCGCCGATCCTTCTGCATGCTAAAGCATTTTCCATGGTATACGCACCTCAGCTGTCGAGTTGTCTTCGTTGACAGACACAATGCACCGATCAGACGTGATTCTCGTCCTAAGTAGTCGAATGCTGTCTACCGACATTTATTTTAAAAATATTAATATTTTTACTATCTACAAAACATTAAAACAAGATGAGCTCAAGCGCGACCCTAAAGAAACGACCTCAGAGAAATGTATTAATTAATTTAATTACAAAAGCTGATATTTACTTTGATATTTACGTCTTATTTGAAGATCTAACTGAAAGTGAAGCAAACGTTTACTTCAGAAGTCTGAAAAGGAGTTAATAAATACAAATTTTAAAACTTACATTTAGAGAATTTTTTTTCTTTTCTGTTTGCAATCGCGATACATGGCACGAACCCAACTTCCTTCACTTGGCGAGTATTTTTCATCAAATTATTACGTCTTTACTACAGTACGTTCAGCCAACACATTTACCTGCATCCATACGTGAATTAACTCATTCGGTTTCACACGTAATACCGGAGTAGCTACAAGTATTTTCTTTATTAGTACATTTTTCTCGCGGAATTGTCCAACATTCGGCGACTCCGAAAACCAAACGCAGAATTCGAATCTACAGCATTCCATTGCCGAACAAAACCCCCGACGTGGACAAAGAATGCCATGACGCATTCATCACATTCGCGACACCAGTTAACACAGCGGCGAATGCGTTATTTCAGTGCGCTTCAGCGCGGGAGGCTGATTCGCTTATTCCCCAGAGTCGTGCAACACACACCAGCTGTCCGTCAACGTATTAGCACGGAATAAGTGGAGTTTTATCGTCCTCGCTTTGTGGTGGCGTCATTTCCCTAGAAACGGCGTTCGCACGCACGCACGCCCAGACACAATGACCTTTCGAACTGCACGCTGCAGTGGAGTGATCCACGCAGGTGTAAAAGCACAGGCGTCATATCCAGGATCGAACAGCCAAGAGTCAATTGGGAAGAATTTCATGCGATCAAACAGAATTGTTCAGCATACTATTATGCGAGAGAGAAATTTGAACAAATGGCAATACAGCAGTATACCTCTTCCATGTTCTCTCTGCAACACGTGGAGAAGACATGGGACAACGTTCGGTCAGATGAAAATGAATCGCAACACCACCTGTTCACCCTCCACGCCTAGATCTCGCTGAAAACGGCGTACAATTGTAGAAGGCGAACGGGTGGTGTAGTGGTTGGATTCCATTTTCATCTCACCGAAAAATGTCACGAACGATACACGAGGATGCAGGAAACACTGAAATAAGTTTATGCAGAAATATTAGCTAGATTGTTATCACAAACGAAGATTATTCATAAGAAGAGCGTTGTGTAGATTCATATTGTCAACTGTTTATCATCGATGTCCTGGTTTTGTTTCGAGGTTCAATTTTTTTAGTTCTGTTTATCGCACGTGGTTTGATTCAAAGTTGTTTAGATAAAATATGACATTTTCAATAGAAATAACCGAGAAATCAAAAATTATTTTGGTTCAAACAAGAAAAAAAAACGTGTACAGTCGCGAGAGTAAAAGCTGATGCATTTTACTTCAGGTTTAATCCCACGGTTTTTCTGTCAGAGAACGCAATAACAGTACCCTTAACTTGCTGACGAAAATAATAATTAAGTTATGCACCAGTTCGCAACACAATTAAATTACCACAGTTAAATTATAGAACAATATCCATTTCTAGTTATGAAGGAGAAATTTTTAAACAATTATTTTTTCCTTGATGTATCATGGCATTTACAATGTTTCAGGGAAAATGGTAGATGTTATTAGTGTGTCGAGATGACAAGTATGTTAATTATCGGAAATGTCAGTGTTTGCACTAAACTAAACACATATTTAATAAGCGACGCCACATCTAAAAGCTGTGAGGTTTCAATTTCAGAGTAAACGTACGGCTACAAACGACTATTCTTTCCACCAAATGAATCAAAGTCATGCGGGAGACACACCTCCAACTAGGCGTAAAACAGCGCTCTCTGCTTGGAGCAGTTTCCTGCTATCAGGCAAATCGTAAAACGTGAGAACTAATAAGTATCAAATGAACATAGAGGGATGTGGAAACAAACTCGTTACTTTTATTGTAATGACTTACATACAGCATTTTACATGACACAGTGAGACAGTTTTCCAATAACACAAAAATTACTTGAATACTTGATTAGTCCTTTAATTCTCATGTTATCCGAGCAAGTTACAAATTAATAGGTCAGGTATCACAAAGTAACACTGAAAATCGTGTGTCCACCCATAAACTTACGTTCAAGCTACTGAATGATAATTCTACTAATTGCATCCATTAGGTAACCTAGATAAATAAATAACAACTGAATAAAACAGTGTTTTGTGAATTCATGACGTTTCTATCCGTTTGTTTCTATTGGGTCAAAAAGGAACGTAAGGATTTGGGAAACGCATTCTACAAAAGAGGCTTGAATAACTTCACCGAATATGGTACCGCTTATATCATAATGACGTTAAAAATAGAATAACCCCGATGTAACAGACCTAATATACCATATAACAGTTATATCGTAAAAGAAACACGTGTTTTATGTAAAATAATATTACATCATTTCAAATAGACAGCGCTCGAATTTTCTCGAATAGCTCTACGTTAGCGTTGGTTATGACGTACCCAAACAAGAGCCTTGTGGATATGCAATCTTCTTGAACTTCTCCTTTAATATCCCTTAACACCTTAACGGTAGGGGAGGGACGGAACGCAGTAAGAAATTCCCGCAGCAGATCCCCCTCTTCGCATCCACCCCAATCTTCCAAGGGTTACCCGCCCTTCCGCAGAGATTTAATGACCCCCTTGAAGACGAGGCCGGAGACTAATTTACGACCTCCCTGTCGCAGAAATGGGACATTCGACACGACGTATCGTGTGCACCTTTAGGAGCTTAGAAATAAGTATTGATAAACCCGAAGAAATACTCTGAATATACAGAAGCTGGAAAAAATATATTAAAATGAGAGCATATCGAGGTATCATATAAACTCTTTTAATAACTATCTTTTATGTAAAAAGTTATGTACTTAAATGTAAAACAATATAAAGTTCCTTCCTTGGTCACTCATTGTAGGTGCGAGTACTTAAAAAGGTATATAAACGTAGATATTTTTACAACATCAAATATAAAATGAATAAAAAAGGTTCAGGTTTTTATTTAGAATTTTTTAAAAGTAGTATTAGCACTTATGTCTCTTGAAGCATCATATTTTAGACTGATAAACGCGATAAGCATTAAGGCAACATACAATATACCTGTGTCTCCCACCTCCATCATTTAACATCTCAATTAGCCGAACAAACACTTTCGTGTGAAATTTCAGCTCGATCGGACACTTAGAAGTGATCGAGAAATCAAGTAGAAATTTTGAACTGGAAGGACAACACAAGTTGGACAACGAAAAGTCTGAGTTGAGCAGTACCAGTAGGTGACAGTGCCAAACAAAGAATTCACATCAAAATCAGGTAGAAACGACTAACCCGCTTTAAATTTACATATAGGGAATGATTTTATACATTTGAATTTGGTTCCTTTATTTTGTGGCGAGGAACTCCAGCAGAAGCCTCTATCAAAGAAAACACGGGCAATACCTCACACAAAGTAATTCAAAACAAACGCATTCAAAAAGACATTTTTTCCGCTATGTCAAGAAAGATATATTTTTGTCACAATGGTTTTGAATGGGTAGTTATCCCCATCCTCAATAATCTCTATTCTACCTTCCTAAAACCCCTTTGCAGCCGACAGGAGGAGTATCCGAGAAGAGAATGGTAGTGAGGGGATGACGAGGTCATGACACCGCGCTGAATGCATCTCTCGCATCGGCGAGTTAATTAATCACTGAAGCTCTCGTGAGCCATCATGGCTGACTAATAAATGTAACCAAAAGGAAATTTAACACGCTTCTTCACCAAAGCACTGGACACGTCTGCCACAACCTAAAAATTATTTCCTTCCTTGGTTTTGTACAAGCATAAAAGCTTGCCCTCCAAACGAAGCGATTATAAACTAATACTTAAAATTCATTATAAGTAGTAAAATATTTTGTCATTATTTATTGATGCAAAAGGCCTTTTCGGTTGCACAGCTCCCATCTTCAATGCTATAATTTTTTTTTTACAAAATATAAAATACAAAATAAAAATAAATTGAAACATTCTAAAAACAATCTACCCCCTTCCTTCTTCGAAAAGTTAACAATTTTCAATATAATATGAAAATTGAATTAATATGAAATTATTTTTTTTTTAAGAAATAAAAATTATTAGCTTTACAAAAAAATTATTAACTTTTCGAAGAAGAAGAAGAAGACGAGGAAGAAGGGGTCGATTGTTTTTACAATGTTTCAATTTATTTTTATTTTGTAATTTATATTTTGTATATTTTTTTTCTAGCACTGAAGATGGCTGCCATGCTGCCAAAAAGGCCTTTTGCATCAATAAATAATGACAAAATCTTTTACTGCTTGTTATGAACATCAATCTGTCAACATCAGACCGATTCCTCCAATAAGATTTAAAAGTAAATAGCAGGTAAATAACATACGGAACTAGTCCTATTCCATGAAGTAATCGAGACAGTGACGGAAAAATTGAGAGTGAACGCAGCAAGTCTACGCAAAGTTCCGAAATTATTTAAAAGTTTTCCAAGTATCGAGTGCAAGTTACATTAATTATTAATAATCTGCTATAAGTCGCACATACATACATGTTTCTTGGTGTAATTAGGATTCGGATAAGTAGATTTGAAGTGTACCACGAAACGACATAAACTGAACCATATTTGATGAGACATTTTTGTATTAATTACGATCGTTGACAAACAAAATCAATACGTTATATTAGAAATAATTTCATACGTTACAACACGACATGGAAACTGAAAGATGAGTAAGGAACTGTTGTCACAATTCGTCCATCTTGGATTCTATGGGATTCACGGACGAAAGCAGAATCAGAACAGTGTCTACACTACACAGTTAAGCCTGAAAAAACATTTTTTTTAAACATTGCTCCGCTTTTTAAACAATAAACGCCGCGCACTTAGCTAGTATTCTCACAGAACAGGGATTCCATTGTATTTAGAAATTTCACACCATGATCACCACAGCGAGGAGACCTTAGAGTTATTTTCGATAGGTCACCGAAATACCTAGACTGTAATCCCACTCTACTCGTAAGCTACCTATTTCCGCTTGAGAGGTACAAAGGAAAACCGAAAAACAGCGGAAATGGCTTGGCGTGAAGGTCCGATGCGTGTGCAGCGAATGGGGATGTAGAGGGAGTGGGGGTAGGGGTGAGGCGTAGCTACCTGCGTCCAACTTGCTCCATTCGCTTCAGCAGGACGCTTGCTCTAAAAGCAGGGGACTGCTGCCCACTCCCTCCACAATTCATGTCATCGTTTATCAGCTCGTAGTTGTGTTGGGGAGTTATCGGCACGTGACTGTGGCAAGGGGAAGGGATATGCTGAACGTTGCGAGAGTGAGGGTACTATTTTTGAAGGGAGGGAGGGAGGAATGAACGATTTCCGGAAATAGCGAGGCACAAGGGGAACCATAACTTTGCCAATTTTTATCCCGAACGACAGTTGGAAAGGGAGAGCGATGCTGGGGAGATTTCGCGCAATCGCCTTAGGGCCACGAAAAATGCATCAGCATGGCCTCGCATAAATCAGGGAACCGAAAATAAAAAAGAAAGAGAGAACTGGACGTAAACAACATTAATAGGGATAAATGCTTCGTTCTGGGTAGTAATAAGGCAAAGTTGTTTGATTTCATGGTCGTTGTGAACTTCTAGGAGAAAGCATTTATCATTGAAATGGTTCCGCCTGTTCCCGCTCTGTGAATCTATGCTCACTTCCTTCCGGCTGGATTCGGGACACAGAGTCAAGGAAGGGCAAAAATTCGTTTGTGAATTTACAAAACATGATGGTAATTATTGTTCGTGGCATTTGCTCTTAAATAAATCATAAATGAATAACTGATTTTTTAAATAAAAAACGATAAACAATTATTGCATCAGCAAGCCGTATCTTCTTTGATTTCACTAGTATTTTCGACTATCACCACATTTCTCGTAAAAAAGTATATTCGACCGAAGGTTATTTACACTTCCACCTTATACACTACTCTTCCTATATGCCATAAAGAACTCCACAGAAGAAGTACACCACAGAATTTTAACACACTATTTGTTACTCATGTATGTAAAAAACAAATAAACAATGACATTTTATTTCCTAACAGATGATGACACAACCGTTAAAATATCGTGTACATCAACGAAATTTCATAGAAGAGCGTTTCATTCTAGATTGGGGTGACTTTTACAAACATTATCTTTATAAGAAATATGCAGAAATAAAGAAATAATTGCAAATAAAAGTCAGAAAAAGAAAAGTAGTAAGGTTGTAGAAACACGACAAAACTAAACATTCAATCATTTGTAAACAACGCCCTTTCTCCACGGAAGATGATTCCCCTTCAGTTATAAGAAACATTTTGATGTAGGAAAGAATTGTAGTCTATCCTAGATCTATCCGATGCCGACTTTTCACATTACACATAGTTATGAATACTGAAAAGCGAACCCTCATTCTTCTATCCACCTTCTCCTAGTATCAATAACTCTATTACGTACTATTTCTACAAACCCCTCCACATGGACCAATCGGTTGGTAAACCCAGCTACCATCCACCTCCTATCGCCCCATGTAGATAAGCTTCAATAGCACGGTACATTTCCCATTTTAGAAACACTACAATTTTTAAAAAAAAGTATACGTCTATAGAGAGACTAGGATACACGGTGAGCAATCGGTACTGGTTCCTCCTTCTCTCTCATTTCTATCTTCCGCTGTGTTCACAGTAGGATCATCGCGATCCCACACCATCAACTCGTTCGCACACGCGCGCTGCCTGCGCTGCCACAGTAATATACTGAAGAGGGAAGCAACATTTCGTGAGATGGGGTGAAGGAGGAGAAAAAGGTTTCTTCTCTGGGTTACTTCATAGCCTCTCCGCTTGGCAGCGCTGCGGTGGCGCTTTTTGTCGGTCGGTCGGTCGGTCGGTCAAGCGGAAGGGAGTACTTCCCACTGTTATTCTGACGCCAGAGAGAGAGAGAAAGGAAGGAAGGAAGGACAGTGAGAGAGGAGGACATGTTTCAACACGAAGGTCACGCGCACAAGAAGAGCTTTTCGCGGAGGAAACAATGTGACATTTTTCCTCACAAGAAGACTTTTCTTTTCCCCGAGTGCATTGTGCAGGGACAAACGAAACGTTCAACAAAATGACTCCAACAACCAAAAAAATCATGGAACTAGGAATTATTCGGATTTAGACGAAAATTGCGTTTTAGGCACTTAAATATTGACTGCGGCGTTGAAGCCCAAATATGCTTTCACGCCGGTGTGAAATCCCTAAAATGCGTTGTGGAATGAGGCCCCAAATTGGGGTCGTGGAGGTAAAAACCGAGAAAAAAGACGCCAATCGATTATGTAAAAAAATAAATAAAAAATCACTGATCAATAAAACGGGATATCGTTCTAAACTAAAAAAAAAAAATATTAACACTCGTCTACAATGATATTTAAATTTATATATTTAGAACGACCTGTATTTGTAAAAAAGGTCTACTTACAAGATCGTTCTAAATATATAAATTTCTAATAAAATGTTGTTCTCTTTGAACACTAATCAATGTGTTTTATTTTTCAATTTTATTTTATTAATTACGAAAATTTATGTTAATTGAAAACGATTTCACGCTCAAAAATTACTAGAAGTCTCCGGAATTTCGAGTGTGTGTGTGTGTGTATATATATTTAAATCATTTTTATACATTTATAGTTTCAAATGTACGGTAACTTGATACATCGAAAGCACGGGTAAGAAATATATGTACACATAATATACTCCGCAACTTGTAAATAAATAAAATTCTTCCCCTAAATAGACGAGTCAATAAATTCGTGAAGGCGATTTCTCCTCTTTTTATCCGCAGTTTGCTCCAGAATTTTTTTCTAACATTAATAAATAATAACTGTAGCGTATAGGTCTCGACTACCGTTAATTGTGGCCCATCTTTCTTTGGTTGCTACCCTTTGGACTGAGCCACATTCGCAATTTAGACGTTCCGTCTTACGCTGCCATCTGGTGGTGGAAGACGGAACTTTGCGTGGGTGAATTTTTTGTCGAGAGCATCAAATGATGCTCAAGGAATGTTTTAAATACATAAATACATAATCATAGTAGATGCCGTGTGTGGATTTTTCGTCGACCTCGATCGGCTTTGAACCCGCGCACTCGGGCGAGAGACGCCACTACGGTAACCACTCATCCATCCAACATTTACTCACATAAGGGAACGGTGGGAGAGAGTTCCCATCGCTACGCATAAAAAAGATTCGTCCTATAATACACGAGACGGTCTCTCACAATTTCAGGAATGACCCTTACAATTTGTCTAAAGCCCTTGCGAAGGGTTGCGAAGGGCTGCCTCCCAGGAGGATCAACTCGCATTGCAGGACCTCCCAAAACGGACAGGAAATCCGGAGGACGCAATAAACTTCTTTCCTTGTGAGGAGCATCTTTAATTTCTCCTTTCGATAGAATACGATCCGAATTTGTAAAGCGGTATATCATGGGAAACTTATTTAAAAATGAAGATGTGAATGTTTCTAAAAACGAAATTTAAAAATGTATGTAAACAGTTATTGGCCGTATTTATCAATGGGGATGTAGGTTCTTTTGCATTTAGGTCATAAATAAAATAAAGAATTTTTTAAATTATAGCGAAGTTTCGACCTTTAATTTTGGTCATCATCATCATCATCATCATCAGGACTAAATTAAGAATTGAAAAGTACATATAAAATCTCCATTCATTTGACGATCCAAAATCGTACACATAATTCGATTAAATTTGAACCAGTACTCACAAAATACTCACAAAACCATACAAATACATCACCATTTCGTAGCTAATTTCCAGAATTACGTTTTCAAAATTCACTATTTTAAATTATTTTCAAAAATTAAATATTAGCGTATTGGGAATTTTTTCTCTTTCTCCACAAATCTAGAGTGAAGGCTTCGTTGTGAGGCACATTTAGACGTAAAGAGATCTGACGAGAGCCGAAACGTTTCTTCCAATCATTCACGTTTTACGTGTTTTCTCATTAAATTATTTACTTAAATGATAAATGATAAATGTTTCTGTACAAGGAAATCTGTTTAATAGAATGTCACTACTTGAGATGTAAAAACGCAAATCCCGCATTCTTTTTAAACTCGGCCACGATTTACTTTCCACGATCGTATTTGATCGGTGAAGCATCTAATGAAACACACGCAGCTCTCTCCCGTCCGCAATTCCTTCTCGTAAATCAACACTCGAGACTTTTGAGAGCAACGCTAATATTATCGCAGTCGCTCCACTCTCTCAACAAGCTCTCAGCGCCGGAGCTTCACTCAAAAAAGTCAAACAATACGAATGTAGAATCTCTAATTGAAATTACTCTCTGCAGCAAGAAGCACATGTCAAAATTTACGGAACACACTTATACGTCCTCTCGTGGGAAGCGAGGATTCGAGTCACGTCGCTCCAATGACGCGATGAGGTTGCAATTGATTCGACGCCTCTGTTCGCAAGAACTCCATTTGCATTGTTAAACCAGGGTCAGCGCGCAGGTGGCGGACTGCGGAACCAAACTGACTTAAGACAACGGAACAAGTTCAGGGCGTTGACAAGTATGCACGAAATGTGGAAATATTCACCAAAGTAGTTCTTATTTATTAATCATTCATTATACTGATTTGTTTATATTGGATAAGAACAATTATTTTGTGATTTTAAAACTTCACTTTTACTCTATTACAAGCATTTATGAATGAAGTGTAATGGAAGATATTTGACTATTCAATAAGCTTCACGAAGTTTGAAGAATGCGCACAGCATCGTGCGCCGCCTGGTTCACGTCTCTCCTGTACGGGGATGTGTCTCAGGTCTTCCGAGATTAAGGTCGGGCTGGAAATGGTGTCCAATTGCGGAAGGCGAACGGGTGGTGTCGTGGTTAACACCCCTGCGATCAAAGCAGGAGTCTCGGGTTCGGTTCCCTCTTCGTCACTATTTTCACCTGGCCGAAAGTTATCACATATCTTCTCTACGTGTAGGGAACACGCAAGAAATATATGCAAGTTCGAAGAATGTTGGGAAGCGTCTGAGAACAGGCGAAGATCCACTCTCCTCCAGCTGTCACGAATAGTGCGACGCCGTCCCCTGTCAGTAATGAAATTGAAAGTCGCATGGCGCCAGATCTGGACTCGCTTCCCAGGTTGGCATTATGATAGAACGTTAACGCTAATGTGTTAGCCTCGTGTGATCGCTACACACCATACATCCCTTAACACGTCGTTGTAATACATGCTTTTCCACCAATCACAACTCATTTCACCTCAGACAACCACACCTCTGCGATGAACTTCCTAATACAGAAGTGACGTCTCCTGAATTTTACACACACAAAACAAACAAAAAACTCGTCTTTTAAAGTCATAGTCATGAGCAGCATAAAGAAGAGAGACTCACTCCAACTGGTGTAATGAAGTGTAAAGGTTATAAAATGACTATGAATCAGATTCTCTTTTTTCCACATTAAAATGATCTAAGAAGTCTTCTTGTGTATTTCTTCTTTTTAGTTAGATTCTTTTTAGAAAGAGAACGTGAAAAAGAGGAAATATTTTGAAGGAAGTTGCTTCTCGACTAACATGCACAGTGAGGCAGTGGCGAATATGGACGTTAGTCACGACTGGGAGAGTGGGGGCGCCAACCGGGCAGAGGTCTGGGGATCGATCATGGTTTTACAATACACATTTTATAAACATCTTTCCAATAAAATACATCAACTCATCAAATAAAAAATAAATAGTAACCTACTTTATTAATTGTTTAAAGAGACACGGTATGCCTTGATCTGTGATAAATTCAGGTCCAATAGATCCGCAACTGCAGTGACGCCGCTCTATCCGCGAGCATGGCTTTGAGTCAAGAGGGGTATCGAACATACTTTTTTCTAAAAAATAGTTGATAGCCCAATTCGCACACGTATAAAAAGTGATCGAGAAAATTTAGAAGTACAGAATGTAGTATATTTAATCCTGCGTTGACTGATCAGAGCCAAAAAGACACTAAAATATTTAATGGCTAGAATAGTAGTGGAGTTCTTTATACGAGAGAGAGAAGCGACATGGACGTCGATCGGGTCCACTTAAACACCCCGCACCCGAATGGTGGTAAACAGTCACGGCCTACGACCACATTGGTCACCTCGACGTGAGACAGGGCACATAAGTTACGTCAAGACTTACGATAGGTTTGAGTTGTCGGACAACTTGATTCAACTAAACTTGATTAAACCGTTCCCCCAACATTATTTTAAAATTATCACTGGATCGTCATCAATTTCATTTTACTTTCTCATACAAAACCAACGTAAACAAAAAGAAAGGGAAACCTTTTTGCTCACCCTGTGTCTCTCTCAAATAATGATACACGCTCAAAAAATCATCTGCAGTATAAGAATCGTTTGAATTTTCTTTGACTTGTCGTTTCTCTATATATGAAGCACTCTAGGTAGTAGTAGCTGGCCCCCATAAGGTGTACTGATAACTGTTTCCACGCTTACTTCCTGCAACGTTTTATATTGTATTTGTAAATGGGAAATGTAGCTTAGTGCTATTGAAGCTTATCTACATGGAGCGATAGGAGTTAGGAGTTGGGTGGTAGGTCATTGTTAGTAGGTGGACCGATTGGCTGAGTTTACCAACATCTTGGCTCACGTGCAGTGGTTAGTAGAATTAGTTAGTAATAGTTAAGAGTTATTGATACTGGATAGAGGAAGGAAGGTTTGCATCACATCTACATGAACTGGGACATTCGTATGAAAAACTACACACTTTTCTGGCCCCGCCGGGAACTGAACCCGGGATGACTTTTGGTGAAGAGCAAAAATGCTACCACCTCAGTCTCGACAGGGGCAATTCCAATGAACTTGATGGATTTGATCTACTTCTTCCATTTCTTCCAATGAACTTAAATAACCATTCAACAATGAGTCTCGTGGACTTGATGTTGACTAATTTCAGAAAACGGATGCAACATACCTTGATTTAAAATAAAATGATTGATTAACCTCGTTTTCTTCCTGGCCTATTTCATCGTCCCCAAGCGTGTTTTCATTCGTATAACACAAACGTCGTGGATGTTCCCATTCATTCTCCCTCGATTTGTTTTTACGCCAGCAAACGAACGCATTGCACTGCAACAACGCAACCGCAGCTGCGTCACCATAGTAACCGTGATCGCACTCGCCGCCAGCCAGCCAGCCAATTGAGACGCGGAGTTTCCCGGCGTTCCACCAATCAATTGATTCCTTTGGCGTGCAATGTCGTTGTAGCAGGACACTACATGAGCGCGCTGCGACCTCATGAGTAGCGAGGACAATGAAATCGCTCGTTAGATTCCGTCGCTGCAAAATGCCCTCACAAAAGGGTCGGGGAGGGCGGACAGATTAGCAGCAATGGAGGACGTGGAAGGACATATATATTGCTCAAGGGGGATACTTAGCACAAATTAATTGTCATACAAAATACTATCATTGGAATAAGGTCATCCTCAATGACGCAGGATTCAATCGAGAGGGAAGAAATGTTTAAGGTGGTAGTACTGAAGGCGTAGGTAGAATTAAATAAATAAATAAATAAATATCTGAAATCGGCATAAATCAATAGAGTAACATGAAGTTATTGTGAATTCAACTTGAAAAACATACCTCACTAGCCATTTAAATAAAGCAATACCAATGAAGTATATTACACATTACTTTTTATGGAGTATGTATATATACACGTGCGCTCGCAGGAAATTAATTTACCTCTGAATGATTTTACTCTGTAAAACTTTGTGGTTTCATCGAGAAGTAAATAAAGAAAAATGTCCTTAAAGAGATCGTCATCTGATAGAAGAGATGCAAAGACATTCACGAAGCAGAACGAGAGATTGCAATTACTACCGCGTCGACGTTCCTGTTTCACGGATTAAGAGATGTCAAAGTCAACACGGTTGCCAAGTGTTGCGAATAACAGCAATTACCGTGACGACGAGGCGACGCGCAGCACACGTGAGACAATGACGGCGAAGGGGCGTGAGTAGCGAGACCGATGCGCAGAGCGAATGCTGACGTTCACCCTGCAGCGCAGCGCACTCCAGCGTTAAAGCTCTATTCGAAAGAATATCGCGACTCCTGTTAACACGACTACCAACTCGTTAAAACTTGTTTCAATGTGGACACGTAACAAACTGTTAACAATGGATAAAAATATAATCCCTCACTTCCGCAGTTTCTGTGTGTGTACGAGTAATGACTACTCTCTCTGTGCCGACCTAAACATTACATTATCATTATTAATATTATTGTTATATCCGGCACATTAATAACCCGAAAAAATGAAAGTGACGGAAACGAATAACTACACATTTGTTGACGATGCCTATGAGACAGACATCAATAGATTTTTTTTTTTTTTTATGGGGCTTTAGGGCTCGTCAACATCAAAGGTCATTAGAGCCCTTAAAACTTGTACAGGTAGGGAAAATGCAGTTACGCACTAGGGAGAGCCAATATGACTCTCCTCGCGTGTGGGACTCGCCGAATGACTCAACCATACCCACTAAAAACCCTCCTGAACTACAACTCAAAACTGAAATCCCAACATATCTCACTTTACTAAAAACATTTAAAAAAAGAAGAGGAAAGAGGAAAATGAAAGATACCCTACCCCTAACAGCGTCGGGATCGAAAAGAACAAGAGGTGTCCAAGGGAGATCAGGAAAGAGAAAGGAAGGAGCATTGCACAAGTAAGTGGAAGTAATGCCAGACTCAGCTCGGGGCCCCGTGTTCGCCAAACACGTACTTACTAGATGTNGTAAGTCCCCTGGGGGGGACATCAATAGAAGTAGACTCAGCGGTCTGACGTACCGATCGTCCAAAATGAGACACGTAGTTTGGTGTCTCTGTCTCTCTCGCACATCGACTCGGGTGGGGGAACTGGATTCTCCTCTCTGGCTGCTGAGTACTGCGTAAAAGTCATTCCGCACGTTCCTTCCCCCAAGTGCGTGTGAGAGAGAGAGAGCGACAACTCATAGTATCTTCTGTCTCATGTTGTCACGAGCAACCTACAGCTGAGACCACTGAGTCTATTTATACGTAAGTCTATGCAATGAGACGCCAATGCTTGGAGCACGGTTCAGGCGAAGTTCCAAAGAGCGTCTAGTAAAGATACTATGTTTTCGTTTGTGTATGGGTTTGGCAAACATATATTTAATGTAAGTAATAGACGATTGGGGGGGGGGGGACATAAGGGATCTTGCCTATTATAATCTACTGTCACAGTACACATCGGGCTAAAATACGAAAACTTAGGAGCATCCTCCATTTATGTCCTCAAACGTGGAGCGGATTTTATAGAACACTATATCCACTCCTCTTCTTGCGAAGATATTGAAGAATGAGAAATATAAAAGATTGAGAAAATCAATTCGCGACACCAAGAAATACATTGTGATGCAAATAAAAATTAGAGATAAAGTATGAGAGGGTTAAATTATCAAGAAATGAAACTAGTGTCGACAGACACAGTGGACGATGTGTATGATACGTTAAGTGTCAAGGTTATAAAACATACTTTTGTAAAAATCTTGGACCGAATTTTTCACCGGTTTTCCTTCGGGTGGTTTCGAATGTTCCGTGGATCGGGAATGTCATTAATACTTTTGTTATTATTAATCACGATTATTCACGGCATAAAATATCTACAAATCATGTTAAAAACAAATGGATTCAAGTATGTAATTATTACATAATTTCTTTTGTAAATATTAAATCCACCACTGCCTTTGGACCCTTGATCGGAATTGATGGGATGGTCCCTCGCTTGTTTCCAAAGAAAATTTAGTTTGTTATCCCACACATCGTTTGAATCTTTACAAAAAAAGTTCATTTATTTTATTTACGCGGGTATTTCAAAAGTTGATACAAAAAATGGAAAACTTAATACATTTTAAATTACAACATTATAAAAATTAGGTTAAAATTTTTGTCACTTAACATAGAGTTAATAAATAAAATAATTCCTGAATAAATCCCAAGTCGTGATACCTTTTTTTTCTTGGGGTTTTAGGGCTCGCCGACGTCAAGGTCATTAGAACCCTTGGTACTAATAAGATTAAGAGCACCGCAGTAGAGAGAAGAGAAATGGCAAAATGATGGAGGTCTTTAAGATACGTCGTTCTGCGATTAGCAACCACTTGACGCACGCCTCACAATGTGAAGAGCTAGGTAATTAAGTGTACAGCCACCCATTAACGGAAGTTTATGATGCGCTTAAAGAGGTAACGTCGCTAATTACGTCATCACGAGGCGCTGCGTAGCGGCAGGTAGAGGAAATGAAGATGATTGCGTTGCCAAAATGGGGAACCTCTTGTCTGAAGCGATAAGCGGATTCTCCTATCACATATCAACGCAATGTAAACTGTAAACATAACATTAGGGACGTAGTGATTTGCAGTACTCGACGTCCGATTCAGAAAAGGAATCGACAAAAATAATTATTTATTTACATCTCATTTATTTTTAAATAAGTTACTAAAAAGAGAGATTACTCGTACATTATATTTCGAAATAAAATTCGTAAAGACTCGATTAAGTCTAATAGCATCCACTCGATGATGAGGGAAGGCACTCACAACATTACATTAATCCTAAGTCATAATAAATACACTCGTTAACATTACATTGAGCTCTTCGGTATTTCCAGAATAAACATTATACATAATTCTGACAGAGACACTCTTCAAACACATTTTATTTCTGTGTACCTAAAACAAATGCATTAACATTTGAATAATTAAAATTCCGCATAAATGCGAGTAACAGGTGATTTGTGTATTATTTTTAAAAAAATACTGATCTTTTCACTACCGGAAACGAACACTTTCGGCGCATACTTCATGCAACAAATAGAAAATTATTTTTATTTTATCCAGTAATATACAATTAGTAATATCATATAAATATCATTCTTGGTACGTGTATGTGTACGTATAAAAATCCTATTACATTTAAGACATAATTACAATGCGAAATCATGTAAAACAACACTTCAGCCGCTGGCAATTACGATGTCGATAAAAGAATCTTGTTAACATAATTAGCACAAGTACAACGCCTGTCACACCAAATACCACATGCAACAAAAAACAACATGCATCACCTTCTCCATGTGTCAGACGAGTGTCATATGGAATGTTGATAAAATTCACATTGTAAAAAGTGGACTAACGCAATGCGCAGATGTGTCAAAATATAATCCTGTGACAATTACAGAACACAGGAGAATCGAAAAGTCGTCCTAGCCTTCCCTCATCAACGGGTGACAAAGAATTAAAATATCCTCAAGTGACAAAAAGCCCCTCTGGTGTCTCCGGTGGTAGTGTTCTTGCTCATCGCCAAGTCATCCCGCGTTCGATTCCAAGTGGGGTCAGACATTTTTTTGTAGCTTTTCACATGAATGTCCCAGTTCATAGAGCTGTGACTACTGAAAAGCGATACCTTCCTTCCTCTATCCAGTATCAATAATTCTAACTATTACTAACTACTTCTACCAACCCCTCCACGTGGGCCAAGTTGTTAGTAAACCCAGCTAAGCGGTCCACCTAATAACAATAACCCTACCATCCATCTCCTATCGCTCTATGTAGATAAGCTTCAATAGTACGCTACATTTCCAATTTACAAATAGAAAAATAGAAAAAGAAAGTCACAAAATCTACGCTTTTTAGGAGACACGACAAGATATACATATAATTGGACTAATACTCCACTTCACTTATCAATAAAAATTAACGAAAAGTTTGTTTTTTTCTTTCAAAATTCTATTTCTGAGATTCTGCTTCGTAGCTGCGGTGTTCATGAACGTAAAGAGTTTATTATCACATGATGTAATCCCCTCCTCCTCCCGTGCAAAAAACGTGCCATCCCAGTATCCGTGAGAATTACAAATTCTACCACACACACGTTTGTAAGTGACTAGTTCTAATTTAAAAATAAAATTAAATACAATAGCATAAAAAATAATTTGAATATTTTAGATTCGCACGGCCTTAGTCCACCTATACTTATGTAAATGGGTGACACTGAAATTACCACTTATCGGATACACATATTTCGCTGAGTTACGAAACGTTAAAAAAAGGCAGATAATTTCTGTATGCAATAAAATAGAAAGCAGAAAAATAGTGAATTGTGTGTGCGAAGGACGAGTGAATAAATTAAAGATGTAGTTTTCCTGTATCTTTTCTGATCTTACTACAACGACAATAAAAAAGAATTTAAAAAGTAAATGCGTGGCAAAACTAAGTCCGTGCAACCGAAACAATGAAATCTTCGTGACTACAAATGAATACGAATTTGTTATTAAACGTCGATATCAGTCGAGTAATAATTAATCAATTAGTATTACATCAAACGCCTCGAATCTCCACTCAAACATTTCCATCACATTATTCTGACAGAATTGGTTGAAAGCGTTTTGGCACAACGCCACTCGAAATCAGCATCACCCATGCGTCATGCTGTGACGATATTTCTAAAAGAGGAGGAAAATCACAAATACACATTCATCAAACAAATTGCGCACTAACAAACAGATCCAATGAACGGAGAGTGTTGTTTCGTTGGATTTATTTTAAAAAAAATATTCATCGTATACAATAATTGTATTGAATTATGACAAAAATTTTAGTTGAGATACTAAATAGAAGTATATATAAGCGGAACACCATTGACTGAATGATCACGGAATCTCAGAAACTACTACGCACACAATCTTGAAGTTTGGAAGGCAGGTTTCTTTTAGGGTGCAGACATCATTAAGAAACTTTAATGAAAATCCACCCCTAAAGGGGTGAAATAGGGGTTGGAATGTTTTATGTACATATTACACCATAACGGTGGAGTGATGGAGAATTTCAACCAAATATAGTTACATAATGACTATCTCAAAACAGCAATAGGAGGGTTAGAAATATCGATCACCCCTAGGGAGGGGGTGGGAAGAGCATGACGTGTGAAAATAATGGGAAAATCCGATATTAGATTCAAAATCAGAGATTTCGGTGCCGTTGAGATGGGTAAGGACAGCCGCGAAGCATTGTAAGTTCACAATTTATGCACCTTGGATATAATATACTCCTAGTCATTACATATATACAATATACTACTATATAAGATAGAAAATGATTTTTGTTTGAAGTAAAACCGTTCAACACTCGCTGGCAGATGAATAATAACAATATCGAAGATAAACGGAATAACATTTAAATGAACCTCCTTATGAACTAAATTATTCGCTACCTTATTTAAAACTAGATGATGAATATAGCATTATATTAGATTACGGTGAACACGTTGCCAACCGTCCTTTAGGTTTTCACATACATGCATTGTGATACATTTTTCCGAAGTCTTGATGTTGACATTCGTCCGTGTTATTTTCATTCAATACAGTTCTTTAATAAAGAGGTTCTCTCATTATGTTTTTATTAATCCTTTTATTGTGTATAGTTTATAGTATATAATTATTGGCTCGTCTTTTCCTACGTTGAAGTTCTTTGAATTGAGTGCCGTGTATCATCCATCACATTCTTTGCTGATTCTCAACAAATTTGCTGTGGAATGATCTATTTTCTATTATTTGCAACGAAAAGGAAAGTACATACTAGAGCCCTGGCTAATTGGATACCTGATCGGATCTACCGATGTCAGGTTTCGATGAAATAGATAATGCACGAACCCCAGCATTTTAAAGCATTTCTTTAACTCAATTATATACAATTTGTAAACTTCAATTTTTTCCGATATTTCTAATCGTTTCTTCGTTCATTATTACCGGTCTTTACATTCGAAATAAATTCAGCGATTTCAGTACAGCATCCTTTCCGGAGATCTAATTGGAAACATTTCTGCAATTAGATTCGCGTGAGCCCTTATTGACAAGCGCAACACGTGAAGCGGTTGATGAGTTCTTCTCGTGTGTTTTCCTCGGAGCATATATACATATATACATACACCAACACACAGAAAGGATTGGAGGAAGTCCCATTACGTCGACGGGGAAATGATCCGGAAATCGGGAACCGATTCCGATAAACGAGAATCAATTTGAAAGAGCGGAGAACGCCAACTCTGATGGAGTACGACGCAAGCATCTGTTTCCCAAGGGGATTCCCCGCCACACACACGGAAACACAGAGTGGCCTTACAGCGGCGGCATAGTACAATAGAAAAGGAAGAAATACACGGCAAGAAGAGTAAAGAATACAACTATTTCGAGGTATAACGAAGAATGTTATAATTAAAACTTGGAAATAAAATAAATTCATTTTCGAAGAGTAATGTAAATGGGGGAGGAGATGATTGTTTTAGAAATCTGAAATAGACTGAGGTCTTCCCTGACTTTTAAAGCTCGGCCTCAAACTTTACATATATTTATTTTTATTACTATTATTATTAATAGGGCTTTAGGGTTCGCCAAAATTTAGGTCAAAACTTTAAAAATAGAAGAGTGTTTAGAGCGGTGTATGTTTATACGTTTTTTACTCAACGACCTGTCTATTCGACAGTTCTAAATAAAACCACCCCTCCCCCCTTTACATTACTCTACGAATTTTAATTTATTTTATTTCCAAGTAGGGAAGCACGAGCGAAAATTCATTGAACTGAAAATGTCGCTTACCCTCAAACATTAAATATAAAGGGGCATAAATGTATAAAAAGAAACATTTTCTGTCCACTTCATTCTCCCGGGCAACACCGGGTTCACTCAGCCATGGATGCTTAAATTAATAACAATATTTCTGCTATTTCTGTTATATCTACTGACATGCACTTGTGTCACATTGATATGAACAAACAAATGTGAACAAGCACTTTTAATTCGTTATACCAGAGTGAACAGAAAACAATTCCTGTTTACACGATACTCGATCTGCTGTCGTTACTACATAAAATAATGATACATTAAAAAACTATGCTAAGGTATAAATAAATATGCTACAACAAAAACAACTAAAAACATTTCATACAGTATAATGCGGTGCTCTTGTACCGATAGCGGTGGTCTGGTGGCAGCGTCTTCCCCTCCACGATCGCGCTGAGCGGTAGTGCATGGGTTCAAACTCTTTTCGGCCGAATTAGGTGAGGTTTTCAGCTGGGGTTTCCCTCACCTACCACAGACAAATGTCGGTTCGGAACCGTAAGTTCCCTGGCAACCCAACATCTCTCCTTCCCAATTCCCGTACCCAAGTCGAATGGTTTGGTGGAAGAGCAGGTCTCATGGCCTGATCCTCGCAAAAAGCCATCAAATAAATAAATGAAACTCGTTTGAAATATATTCACAGCTCACGGCAATACAGGGTTTCTTTAGTGGCTCCTGGGTTCTCAGCCCTGCCAATGTAATGGATAAATAAATATTATATACACAGTAATTTTCTTTTTCTTTTCGAAGTGATAGAATAACATGCTATTACAAATTACTCATTTTCATTACTTCTTTTGTAGTTTATATTGTTCTTTCTATCATATTATCCACAGAATAGATGAAAAGCAAATTTTGTACTTCTCAACAAACGCAATCGACATATATTATATATATACACACACACTAACAACCCGGATTCGTCAGAGGATATTATGGTTCTATTCAGAAATATGTGCGAGTAATAATGGCTTTAATAGAAACAAAAAAAAACAAATAATACCGATTTGAATGAGCGCCAAGAAAAGCGCGTTCTGAAAGTTATAGGACACAGACGAAAAACTTTTCAAATCTGATTGTAAGAACTAAAAAAATATGAATACACCTTATGAAATTAGCGACGCAAAACCGGCGACAGGACGATTTATTGGCGGAATGCACCGTGAATGAATTTTAGGAAGAGTGGGGATTAGTACTGAGAAGGTGGAAACACGACAGGTATCTCTCATTATTACGCGGGTCATCGGAAGAGACGGTTGACTTTGAGTCTTACGCGGATCATCGGCGGTGAGAATCCAGTCTCAATCGTACGCGAATTATCGAGAGGGCTCTGTTCGAATTTCACGTAAATCACCATAACGTTGATTTTGAGTTCGATAACTACGAGAGCGTAAAAACGCAGTTTACAAGATTCAAATTTTGTGGTATTTATCACAGTCAAATTTATTAATGAACGTCCGAGTAAAACGCAAGTTGAACGCGTAAGAAATATTTTGTCGAAGGCTCCAAGTGAAGCCAGTTATGCATTAGAAAAGTTTTCCGAATTACGAATCGGACGAATACGAAAACGGTCGCACGTCGGCGACTGAAAGAATTTGCCGCAAAGCCGATCGAGAACGAAGGAGCGCTTGGAAAGCCTCGTTGTAAGCAGTCGTCGAGTCAAGGTCACTGTAAGAGCCTGGCAACAGCAGTAGCAGCCTGTGTTGGAGAAAAGGGGTGTATCTGGCCGTGGTGGTTGGACACGATTTCGAAGAAAATATGCTGGTTGTGAGTATACGTCTCTGTGAGGCGGACATTTAAGCGAAGTGATTACGCTAATTAGGGATTTGCATATTTCTGTAATTCAGTGAGAAGCTAGTATCTTGCAAAAGAGAAAGTCTCATTGGAATCGAGTCTGTCGCAGTT
>NNCF01126490.1:535168-548891 GCA_002313205.1 Laupala kohalensis
ATATATATATATTGTTTATATTAACGGAAGATAAATATCCTGCACAGCAAAGAAACCGAGACACAAAAAACTGAATAGCCATAATATGTATTTTTTTTAGTTCTGTTAAATGTTTTGTCTGTGTCCTACTTTTTTCCGTTCAATGTTGTTGGGGAAGGACAAGACGCATCCTCTTCTTCGTTACACGATTCACTTAATACACTCACTCTTCGATGACCGAACATTAGCCCAGGAAATACATGTAGACAGAAATGACATCTTCTTATCCTAGAAAAAATATTGAAAATCGAAAATAAATACTTTTGAAACGAACGTATTAAAATCCTTGCACTTTTCTCCGGGAACTCCTGTATTTTTGTAACGGAGAGGATGTGGTATTTACGCTTCAGAAGAAACACGCATTCACTTACTTGACTCTAGCGTCCAAACTAGTAAGGCTCTTCGCAAACGAGGGCTAAAATTGAAGAGGACATTAAAAAAAATGTTATAACCCCTCCGTGGCTACGGTGTCAGTGTAATCGCTCGTCTCGAAGTCATCCCGGGTTCAATTCCCAGGCGGGGCAAGACAAAATTCGTAGCTTTCCATTTCCATGTCTCAGTTTAAATAGCAGTGATATATGAAAAGTTCATCCTCTGCGACTAACAGCCGTAGTTGTAATACTCGGATACATAAATCTGGATAATATCTAGACGCTGTTCCTCGGATCTCGGTAAAATTCACGATGTCTCTATAGAGTAAACTCACACAAAAACCGACCCTTACTGGCGCTCGTCATTCGTGGTTCTTTGTTGGCCGAAACGGGATACATACAAAATGTAACAAATCGTTGAAAACAGCACATCCCTTGTTAGTGAGGATGCACGCAAACTTCAGATACAGTTCCACATTTTTACATTAGACGAAATGAATGAATATCTATTCTGTTGTACAGAGTAGTTATACCAGCCTCCGATTGTTTTTTTTCCCCAAGTGAAATCCTACCTTTTTTCTCCTCGGCTGCTATACGTCATCCTAGAAAACGTAGCAGGTAAAAAAGAGGTAAAATAATGAAGCAATGGATACGTAGCGCGATCACCACTCCATCTCGTAACAACCCTGGTACGACGCCACACTCAACGCACCGACGCCAGCACCATCCAGCGGCGAAGGCGCGAACTCGCAGTTACACATTCCTGTCGGCACGAAGCGTTGGCGTCGCTGCCATCGACCCACATTTTCCCGCCCTGCTACCACCGAGGAGTCAGGTCAGGGGTGACCTGGTCCACTTCGGCGTCTCTAAACATTCCTCCTCCCGTCGACCCTTCTGTACTCAGCAGTAATTGGAAAACGACGCAGGGCGTGCGTGAGCGCCAGGCTGCTTACGGGAATGCCAGGCGACATCGGGGCGGCACTATTCGTGATTAGTATCAACGCAGGGATGCAGCATGAGCAATTGGGTCAGGGCACAGAGAAGGAAGCCACAAACCTGGAAGCAATTTCCGTTTCGACCACGTCAGTCGCCAATGTCACCCACAAGACAACACGAATGGAAGATTCTGTATAACAGCGATTTTCACCCGACCGAATGTTATCACATCTTCTCCACGTGTAGGGTACACGGAAGAAATATATGCAAATTAATATAATTTAAAGCTGGAAAAAATAAATAGTACACTTCTTTGATTTATGTTCACTGCAAGAGCGAGTATTTGCTTGAAAGAGACTGAATGGCGATACGTTCATCAGAATGTAGATTCTTACAGATGAGAAATACACTACGATAAAGAATATTACATTTGAGGACAAACAGAGCGCGATGAAGACTTGTAAAAGCTGAACGAGTGGTTTGTATAATGTACTCTTTCTTTAAGTGAACATGTTTCGTTTTCTCATATGTTACATTTAATTTTTCCTGTCACTATACAAACAACATTAATACATTATTTCATCGTTTGAGTGTTTTAATCCACTATTATCTGAGTGTTGCAGCAATATAGCGATAACCGAACACCACAAATAACAAAACGATAAGTTTTTCCATAAGAAATAAATAATATATAAATTTATTGTAAAAAAGCAGAAACAAACTGTGCATGACCACGCGGTGGACAATAAACTAATTTACTCTCCAGAAGCAAGCAAGGGACCATCCCATCAATTCCGATCAAGGACCCTAAGGCAGAGGCGGATTTCACATTTCAGTACACTTCTAAGATAAGAATGAAAGTAATTCGGTAAGTGTAACAATATTAACAGTATACTAACAAATTTGTATAAATAAAAAACCAAAAAGTTATTTCACAAGTACGTATTATAAACTACAGATTATTCGGAAAAAATTGTTTACAAATCGTATTAGAAATTCGAGATGTGTTATTTCAATAGACGGCGTCCCTAGTCAAGAATCTAGAGAGTCAGTATATAAAATCCTCAACCCCAAGTAAGAACTCAAGTATTTTTATTTTTCTAAACATAAATCTAATAAAATAAAATAAAATAAATTTATTGTCAAAAAGCAGTACGAACTGCGTATGATCACGTGGAGGACAATAAATTATTTACTCTCCGGAAACAAGCAAGGGAACATGCCATCAATTCCGATCGAGGGCTCTAAGGCATAGGCGGATTCAAAAATTTAAGCAACAATTCCTAGATAAGATAAAAAGTTAGCTACGTGTTATAATACTAATAGAATATCAAACATACTTGTAATTTAACACACACAAATTATTTTACATGTACGAATTATTATCGAACAATAGATTCTTCTGAGAACAGTGTTTACATAAGAATTGAAATAACACTAAATTCTCGATTTCTTGTTTCAAGAAACGCTCCCCTAGACCTAGCCCTAGTCTAGACAAGAAATCCGCCTCTACTGGAAGGAAAATCGGAGCAAAACCCGAGCCAGGATGGGGCTACAGAATTAATGTACACAACCGTGCCAAAGTTGAGTACACATAAAACTAAATCAATAGGAGTCGTAAGACACAACACAATCATGCAAGAAAATAGATTTTGAAATTGTTATAAGTTATTTAAAAAGTACTACAGCAATGGCGTGATAAAGTACAAGACGGATTTAACTTTTATTAAAATCAATAAATTCTTTTACATTGTAGAAGCACTGGTGCGGGAGGTAGTAGTAATAAGTGCCACATAGTTACAAAGCAACATCTGGTCGAATCATCGTGAGTAGGATAACATGTGATTATTAATCCTCTTGTAAGGATGCAAGAGGATGCGACTAGTGTAGTGCAGAACATGGGCGACGATGAATGGATACACCACCGTCGTGAGTCACAAATCGTGTTTGCGGAACACAATGCTTGTAGACGCGTACACACATGACACATGGGGCAAAGGCTCACACGGATGAGAATAGAGGGTTGTCTCCCGGGGGTAGTAGGGTTACACACATTCGCTATTATAATAAAAATAAAAACTGACATCCAACACAAAATCGATAAGGGGATGGAATGTCTCAGAGTTTGACAAAAGTGGGTGTAGGGCAAGATTGATTCAGTCCGACACAACATATCAAATTTTATGCGGTCATAAAATGTTAATGCGGTCATTTTAATGCGGACACGAATAAATTTAATATATTTAAAAATATTTCGTAGATTCCTCGATTATTAGTCCCTTCAAAAACTGTTTTTTAAATACTTTGTGTTTCTGAACTGTTTTTTTTAGAATCACGTGGGCTGAGAGAGAGAGAGAGATGACAGTCGGAGCGCGATCTTCTTACATTGATATGAGAACAAACGCCCATAGTATCCATATTTCGAGTTCAAATACGGTGACTCATTACATAGTGCTTTATTTCATTCATTTCTTCATTTGTTCAATTCAAATGGGTAATTACTAATTATTGGTTATCAAAGCAGCTTAATATTTCGTAAAGACAAAGTGCATTAATTCCAATTTATCTTTCGAAGTTCGTCTGAGTCCCTCTTGAGTCGCGCATCGCAGTTCGAAAATGCATTTATGTCGTACAAAAAAATACACAGTATAGTACGATTCGCGAAAGTGTTCCTACCCGTTTACTGATTTCCATAATGACTTTCTTTGTCAGTAAACACGAGAAATCCGTAATTTACTCTTGTCACGGCGGAATACTATCAAAATGAAGCTAACATCATCATCATCATCATCATCATCATTATTATTATTATTATTATTATTATTATTATTATTTGAATGTCTTTATTTTGCTTTAGGGGTTCAGTGCCTCTGGACTCTTTGATCGGAGATGGTTACTCGTTGCTTCCGAAGAGTAAATTGGTTCATTGTTCTACACGTCAAACTTTTGCAACCGCTTTTGTTAGACAATAACATTTAATTCTTAAATAGTTATTTAGAGATGGAGGATATAAAATGTATAAGAAGCACAGATTTTTGTACTAAAGAAGAACTCAGCTCTCTCTGCCAAACAATGAATCAGAACGGATTAATGAATGCTCATGAAATAATATACCTCATTGTACAACGATTGGATGTTAAATTACTGAATTGTCAGATTAGTTTCTCATTCTTTAAATTGAAGAATGCATTAAAATTGCTATTTAAGAAGCATAAACATTCAACTGTATTCATTCCTGCTGATTGGCTCCTCTCTAACGCGATTGGCAGTTGCTTCCTGGATCTCCTCTCGCAAAAACTTGGACATGAGGGCACCCTTTTAGAAAGGAGCCGTACTTCACTGACGGATGCGACCTGGTAGCTATGAAAGCCGAGCACAAAATACTACATCTTTTAAGCGCAAACATCAATTTGATTGCACTGCGCATGTCCCATGAGGCACCTGTAAGCCGCAGCAGGTGTCTGTTCGCTCCCCACGTGATCATTTAAAGCAAGGAGCTTCTATATTTTTCGAAACGTGAAGCTACAGCTGGTAATTGCCAGAACCTCTTCCATAAATAGTTTTCAACGCGCACTAATACAAAACAAATAATGAAAGAAACAGCTGAGCGCGTGGAAACAAATGACAGTCGCTCCGCGTCACAGCGGAAGCAGTAGCACCAGCACCGGGGAATCCCCTAAACATTGAGAAACAACAACGCGGTGTCTGTCNTCAAACGCGCAGTCGATTTACGAGCGAAGGAGGCGGTAAAACTCCGGCGCGTCAGAACACGCCAACGTTTATGGTGCAGGAGATCTACAACACAAAATCTCCTCCCTGCGATTACGACTGAGCCCCGTGTCTCGTTCCAGGAAAACAGTTTGTATAAACAACGAAAGTTAGACAGGAAGGATATCATCTCTCCCTTTGCATTAAAGAAAAATAATGCAGTGATATCACCAGAATGTCTTCTCTCAATAAACATTAATAAATATAAATAAACATACGCAAACATTACGTTCTATCATAATGCCATCCTGGGAAGCGAGTCCAGATCTGGCGCCATGCGACTTTCAATTTCATTACTGACAGGGGACGGCGTCGCACTGTTCGTGACAGCTGGAGGAGGGTGGATCTTTGCGTGTTATCAGACGCTTCCCAACATTCTTCGAACTTGCATATATTTCTTGCGTGTTCCCTACACTTAGAGAAGATATGTGACTACTTTCAGTCAGGTGAAAATAGTGACGAAGAGAGATCCGAACCCGGGAATCCTGCTTTGATCGCAGGGGTGTTAACCACGACACCACCCGTTCGCCTTCCGCAACTATACACCATTTCCACACAGACCTAACCCCCGGGAGATCCCAGAGACAGCTCCTACAGGAGATAAGTGAACCATGAGGCACGCAATGCTGTGTACCGGTTTCTCACTACGTACGTGTTACAGTTAGTTATGAAGTACACTTATGGAAGGCGAACGGGTGGTGTAGTGGTGAACACCCCAGCGAACGAAGTAGGAGTCTGGGTCCCTTTCCCGGCACGTCATCATTTTCATCAGAGCGAAGGTTGTCATAAATGAACATAAATCAAAATCTTAGTCAAGTATAATGTTTCTTTAAGCCGATTACTTTTGTGTTATGGCGAGTGAGCTGCGCAGCCCTGACAACAAATGTAATTGTCCAATACCATAGACGTCATTAAGTACCAATTAAATGTACACCAATGATAACAGAAAACGATGTTTTTTCTGGATGTTGGTGCGGTTTTGAAGTGATAAACATTCCATGATATGCGTAGATTATTCCTTGGAATGAAATCTCCTCTTAATTTAAAAGCTCATAAGGAAAAGTTTTATTCTAGCACGAAACAAGCGGAGTGAAAAATAAAGATAAACTCATGAGAATGTCAAAGAAACAAGAACCAATCGTATTTTGTATAATTTTCTTCACGAGTTCGTTTCTTACGTATCAAATCTGAGATGCGACAATCCACAAATACATACAATTGATAACAGACACTAAGCTGATAAATGTTAAAAGCCTAATGAAAAAAAAAAGGAAAAAGAAATGAAATAAAGCTCCAAGAAGAAGAAAAAGTACGGTCAACATAACTCAACCAATATTCTGTAGAACTATAAATTTGTCTATTCAGAAAAAAAAAGGCATTGGAGCACCAGTTCGAATTGTCAGGCGAATACAAACCGATAACGAAATCAAAGAAGCCATTGAAACAAAAGTTGTACCGAAATTAAACATAGAACGAACGCAGTCCGTTAATTGGATTACCGGTTCAAATCTCCCTCACATGTCCACAGGATCTAACGAGCAAAAGCTAACTGGGAGAATTGAAAGAATGCCGCTAAAGGTGCATGGAAACGAACACATCATTCGCAAGGCCAAAGAAAATTGGATTTCAATTTTAAACACAATCTCTCTACCAACGAGTATTCTTTTCAATTAATCAAACATTTCGAAAACGTGTGATTGAATTTGAAGAGTAATTAAATAAATAAATAATGACTCACGACGTTTTATGGACTCTGAATATTTATTTTTTTTCTGTGAAGAGTTCACAACGTTGTGTTAATAATGGTCACACGTTGGATTCGGAAAATACATTAATTTTGGACAAAGAAGTTAATTATTACAAACGTTATATATCACAAGTGATATTTATAAAACATATACACGGGAGTTGGAATTTACTCTCAGACAGTGAAAAAGTATCTGGTTTATACAATACGATATTATAACATGTCTGTTCATACTTTTTAGTAAACATATTTTGCGTTTATATTTCTCTTTATATCATTTGTTCTGTTTATTGTTATAATTTGTTATTACTTGATCACCTGATGACGACTTCAACACAAGTCGACACGTTGTGAACTCTTCACAGAAAATATAAATATTATTCAAAGTCCATAAAAATTAAGTAAGTCTTTAATTAATTATATATTTAATTAGATTATATAATGGACGTAAATATTAGTATAACTTGAAAGACTGTAAATNTATATATTTAATTAGATTATATAATGGACGTAAATATTAGTATAACTTGAAAGACTGTAAATAAAAGTTCCGAGCGACGCTGGAACAGTTCATCAGTTTTGTGATATAGAAAGGAGACCAATCAAATAAAGTGCATTTCACACACACACACACACAAAAAAAAAAAAAAAAAAAAANCTCTCTTCTTCTTATTCTAACATCCTTTCACATTTATGTTCGCGAGAGAGGAAACTTCTACTTGCTTCAGGAAACCCAAGAAAACAGGTAAAAGGACTTGATGTCAATTCGTAGAACTTCAAAGAGGCCACGTATTTGTTTTGGGATATTGAATCATTTATTCCGTACATAGGAGAGTATCTACAACAATTAACGTCCATTACATAATCTAAATAAATAAATAAATAAATAAATAAAGACTTACGACCTTTCGTGGACGAAGTCGAAACGTTGTGATCTCTTTAGACCATTCGTCCGTCTTTAATAATAATAATAATAATAATTTGTTAGTCTGCTAGCGAGGAATGCTCGATGGTAGATAGAAAAGAATACATACATAATACAACAATACGAACTTGAAAAACAAATTATCAATATCTATAAACAATATCTAAAATACACACACAAACGGAATAAAATATTTAGAAAATTATTACACATGGTTACAACGAGAAAGAAATTAGATTTAGAATTATCTAATTATCTACATAAGGTTCATATGTGCGTATATTCACATACATACACAAACAATTATTTAATAGGAGTGTATCGTACATCACAATGCAGAACATCGTTTAGGAGAGTAAACGTAAAGAGATTTCTGAAGCAGCAGCACGTGGTCTACGCACAGGCACATAGTCATCAAATAACCATAAACTGAAAACGTGATTTGTAAGGCAATTAGCCCTATGACGTAATATTCCCTTCCTATATTTTCATCTCACCCATTCCACACACAGTGCAGTATATATTCATCCTCGAATCCTCAACAGTTCCTCTAGTATCTCTAACAAAGCAACTACACCTCCGTAGAGCGTTCTCTCATAAGCGGTAAAGCTTAAGTATCCCCCCCCCCATTTAATCCCCTAACAGCAATCACCATCTGTGCAGCAGACACCTAATTAACAACTCCAACTCGTCTTTTTTTCTTTCGTTCCAGAATTAAACCCTGTGTCGGAACCCCGCAAAAGCTTTCAAGTCAAAGGGTTGTGACCTCGGGGTGCGGGTGGCGAGGGACAGCGCAGCGCAGCGACATCGTAGCGTTCAGTCTTTCCCGTCAAAATGTAAATGAAACACCGCAATATCACAGAAATTGACAATTAAAACGTAATAACGCTTTCATTAAAAAGTTCGGTAACAATCTCACGATTAATTATACAACAAACGATCCTGAAAATATGGAGTACTAATATTGCTTTCACTGCCGAAGCCTCGCGTGTGGAATTTAAATTCGACGTATCCAAATGCAAGATAAGTATTAGTATTATTAGAATGCGTTTAGCCTTAAATTTAATTGTATTGATGGGCGTAACTCAAAGAGAGATACAATAATTGGACCTTTAAAAACAGCAATAAAACGGAAATATACTTATCATGAACAAGTAACGCAGTTCCAGAGAAAAAGATAAAAAGAGAGCGGAATTAGCAACAAATCGTAAGCGACGTTTAAATTTGTTTTCAATTTGAACGAAAAATAGAAAACAACTCCTGCAAATATATCACAAAAGAATCGGAATGGATAAGACATATTAATTGGAGAATTTTGCCTTTTCTTAGCGCTTTATATATAATAAATATACAGAAAGAAGATCAGGGAAGGGAAGAAAACATTTTTAGCGTAACTTAAATAATTTGACCTCGCAGCATTCAATTATTAATGATAAATCTTAACAGTATAAATGTAGGCCATAAGTTACAAAAAGTGTTAATGAATAATAAAATAAAAATATGTTAATGGTCTTTGTGTGATCACCCATCTGTCAAAGAGATACCGTCTTCGGAATATTGGCAGCCCTGTTTGCCCTCCCTGGACTTCCCCAGAGGGCGAGACACGCTGGCCATCCGTCACCCCAGTGCTGCCTCCCCGGAGACCTGCGCTCCGCCATTAAATCCACAGAGACGCTCAATCTCCTCCCATGATGAACGGACACGGCGCATAGACACCACGAAGGCACTACACGGAGGACATTGCCAAGCCCTTCGCACTCTCACACGCGAATTTACATGACGTCACAGACGAATGAGAAAAAGAATCAAAAGTAGCGGATACATGAGATGCAATACAAATGTCTCGATCAATCGCATCCTTCCGAAGAAGTCGATCTTTTAAAAACACAATTAAGTTGTTGTGGGGAACGGCTTAGATAACATTAAGTGCATTTCGAAACGAGCGCTTACGTCACAAACTGAATTAGCATGAATAACAACAAGCATGAATAAACACGCAAAATACATTCCGTCCTTTAACTTCAACATGCGTTTCTTTTTAAAAATATCTTCCTTAGCAAGCGTGTTAAAAAGTTAAATCATGCACACAATAAATTAAACAAACCAAGGAGCAAAACAAGCAACTTTATTCCATTAAACTGAGGCGGAGAAGCGAAGTTTTCGAGGGGGTATGGAAAAAATATTTAAAAACTTAGGAGGATTTACGGAGAGTAAACTTGTTTAGTGTTCTCCACGTGGTGATACGAAGTTAGCAACAGATTTCCTGACATTAAATATTTATTTATTTAGATTTTCAAGACCTACATGAGAAAAATTAGCAATTATAATACGTACGAAATACTATAATACTCATTAAAGCAACACTCCTACGCAATAATGACAAATACACAGCTTAACCCAAACTGAATCCATGTCGCCACAAAAGGAGGTGCCTGCCCTCAACCCTTTCCGCGACACCCATTAAAAATTTAAAACTCTAGCACTTTGGGCAGGTGAGGCTAATCCTGCTACTTTCCATCTTATAAAAAAAAAGCGAGCAAGGCTCCCGGTATCGGGAGGTCTGCGAGCAGTAGATAGCCAACATCGGTGAATATTCATTGGAAAGACCCCAACTATGCGGAAAGAAAGTAATAACTCTACCTACACCAAGTACGCACTTCAAAGATGTCCCACAGTTACAGAATAAATAAACAAACTCAAAATTGGGTATGACCACGTGAGGAACTTCGTTTAATCTCCAGAAGCGAGCGAGGGACCATCCCATCAATTTCAATCAAGGGCCCTGAGACAGAGACTAAGGATTTAATATTTATAAAAAAAATATTAAATAAATATGTACTATTATCTATTATAGATAAAAGTGCAATAATAATTCGAGATTATTAACGACTAAAGTATTACTGACATTCCCGCCCACGGAAAATCCTCCACTACCCAAAGGAAAACCGAGGAAAAATCAGGGCCACGTTCCCCGCAACTTTAACCCACAAAACATCGAACCCAGAATTCAGTATATGAAGCTACAAATATGTGATGAAATTAGACTGAGTGTTTTTAGTATTTTGCTTCTATAAATAAATGAAATTGTTATATTATTGTGAGAAGAGTTTTTTCGTGTCAAAGAAAAGAGAGTGCAATTAGCGCTGCCCTGGATAATGGAGTGAGAATGCAGATGGCGTTTCTTTTATCTTCCTTTTCCCAGGATGACAATTCTACAAAAAAAATGCATTAAACGCTTCCGATCTCCCCTTGAGAATTCTTGTCCAGTTCAGACGAGATTTAAAAAAAGTAAGCAAAGGAAAGGAAGGTATATATATATATATTGTTTTTTTTGTCCAACGAGGCAACTGTCTGCTGTCGTATACGACAGACTAGATTGTTTTAAGTTAATTTGAATTTTCTTTCACGAGAGAAATGAAAATTTTGAGAAATCATTGCGAATTTTTTTTCCCTCTAGAATACGACAATACCAGTTTTCAAATCGATTAATTTGTATATCGATAAATGCTAAGAAATCAATACCTAGCTTTGCACAATTTTCTGAAACTAGCAACTTAACACGATAGAAAACTTACAAATTCAAAACCAGTTTTCAATTTCAATCTCAGAGGCTGTGACTTCGAAATATGCTTCAGTGGTATTCATAAGGTAGAATTTTAAAATACTTTTTCGAGTTTAGGAACAGAATCTCGTATTTATTTCCTGAACGCAATACGATTACTTATTCGTATAAATAAATATATTTGTATGTTCAGCAACATCGTTCATTAACTTCTCACAACAACAACAAGCACACCCTGGTTTTAAGACCCTCAATCGCGTCAAATCGTCTTAAGATAAAAGCGAACGAGTCGATCGTATCCGCTTCCTTTGATTCCTTCAAGGACCCGTTCATAATCTTCAGAGCATCTTCTCCTTCCGTCAAAGAGCGGCGACGGCGACGGCGGCGGCGGCGCCAATACTGCTCTCAGTCTGCGCACGAAAGCGGCCCTCAAGTATTAGAGCAAAGACCGACTTATTGGTCCAACTTTTTAGCAGAGGATGCGCGCGCAACGCTCCCAAAGACGCCTAAGTCTCTCTCTTCTCTAAAGGATATCTCTTTCTCTCTCTTGCCTCCTTCCCAATGAAGGAGTAGAGTCCTAACAGAAAAGAGAACCGCCCGTGACATCATGAGTGCATTATTTCTCATAGGAATAAATAAAAATACTTTATTGTAAAAAAAAAAGCAGTTGCAAACTGCGTATGATCACGTTGGGGGAGGGGGCAATAAACTAATTTACTTTCCGGAAACAAGTAAGGGACCATCCCATCAATTCCGATCTAGGGCCCATGGACAGTGGTGGATTTAATATTTACAAGAGAAATTAATTAATAAATACGTAGTTAGCCATTTATTATTCCCAAGTAAAATGTAGATATTAGTACAGTAAACATTCGACATTAATAAAACAAAAGTGTTAATGGCATTCCCAAGGAAAATCCGCCACTAACCGGAGGAAAACCCGGACCGGGATGGGGTAATTTCTCATAGCCTAATGGCCGTGTCTCTCCTCCTCGCAGAATTCCGCTTTCTTTTCCAAAGCCTCGAGGAAGAGAAGCGTGAAACGCTCAGTGGGACAGCGATGTCATTCAAGTGATCCATACCCACGAGGTAGAGCTCTGAGGAGCTGCGCCTCGTATATTCAGGAATTATGAGAAATTCCGGATTACATTTCAGTTGCTAGCAGTTCACTTTTATTTCAGGTCTCTGAAAGAGAAACTAATACAACTCAAAAGCGCTCACTATGCGAGGCCACTCCTCGGTCAGGAAGATAATATGTTGTGGAATATGTGCTTGATGAATTAAGGCGATGTACAGTGTAGCCAACATAAGCATGAGAACATTTACGTCATCTCACACCCATTCTATTCACAGTCAACTTCCCGTTGTCACCGTCAAAGTAACCAAATTTTAAGTCTTATTTGCTACCAACATTACTCGCTTTCCACAGCGCAGTTCTGGCCGTTTCCTGATCACGACAGCACTTATGGATTTATTTCGTAGAAGTTGACAAATGCGTTTTCTTACCGTATTTTCGTTTACAAACTTTTAGGGTCAGGTGGGAACGTTGCAACATAATGGAAATACCTGATTCAGTGAGTGAGATGTTAAAAATAATTTAGACAGGAAACTGAAGACATCATTTTCAAAAACAAATTGCACTGAAAATAAACTACCATATCATAACGTGTTTCACATCACTACACTTGCGTTCAACCCAAGAGCGAAAACAAAAATGCAAGGGGAAAATAATTCAACGTCAAAACTTTAATGATATGTTAGCACACATCAATTTCACTCGTCCATCGTTTTCAATGGAATAAACTATTACACACATGACGCGTACATTTGAAATATGCCTTCCAACTTCCTGCACTGCGGTATGAAAAAGTAAACAAAATTTTAACAGTAAAAAAACTGGCACTCTCCATTGTGCGCGCACACAAAGAGAACGAAAACAACCGCACAAAAGCAACCGCGCTGTTTTATTAGAAATTCGACCGGTGAGCAAACACTGAATGGAAGGCCATGTTAACATTGCGGCGCTTTCAACGGTAAATAAATATGACTGCGAATGGAGGAGGAGGTATCGCGGTTCGTGAAGGGTGACGCGAACACAGAAACAAGCGACGCCGAGGGTGTTTCGAGTGAAAAGTAGTACAGGCGTAAACATGATTGAATTACAAACATGCAAAACGAATATTCGGTTACGTAAACAGATTTAGGTGCATTTATATTTTAAATAAATAAATAAATAAACTCTATTGTCAAGAGAGCAGCTGCAAACTGCGTATGACCACGTTGAAGTCTATAAACTAAATTTACTCTCCGGAGACACGCAAGGGAACATCCCATCCATTCCGATCTAGGGCCCAAGGGCAGAGGTGGATTTAATA
>NNCF01126490.1:555198-571419 GCA_002313205.1 Laupala kohalensis
TTTTTTTTTTTTTGTAAATTTGGTTATAAATTATTTAAGAGCAAAACATTAAAAACAGTATTTCTTTTTTTACCTTTACAAACTCTTCTAATGCATGTTTAAAAGTGTTTTAAATTGAAAACCAGAAATTACAACCAGTTACATGATGCAGGTTACAAAAGTGACAACTACATGATGTACGTACCTAGCCCCGCCTTCTAGATGCCATGTTATTCTGTTGAACACGGTGTTCTCTCTGACAGCAAAGAGTTCCTAAAGTAATTTCTGTACATGACTAGCATAAGGGATATGTAGAAGCATATATACAAGTTGCTTTTGCTTCGTCTATCTGATAACACTGAGTAATGAACGACCCAAACAAGGTTTATAAACTTTTTTTTCTTTTTTTAATAACAACTGTAAGGAGCGAGCCTTCTCTATTGTTTCTAGCAAGAAGTCTTTTATCGAACTATTCTTCAAATCAATTTGAATGCGTTGGAATGAGAAACGAGAATAGATCAATAACATTTTGACGAAAACACAATTTTTTAGATGGTACGTTTCATAACGACAAGCATTTCTCTTCGAATATTCTTGCGAATCCTTCGAAATCTCGAAACAAAACGAAGACCTTTCTCTCGCTCGCTTTTTATAGCTCAACATTTTCCAAGTTTCGCGCTAGCGTCGTTTTGCGCCAAATATTCCCCGTTGGGCGCTTTGCGGTCGACGAACTTCCACTCGGAAGCGAACTTTTGCCTTTGATTGCGTGTCACAGAACGATGCACACAGCGAGAAATGGCGATACATCGAAGTCCGAGGGCAAAAAAAAGTTATGTTTCACATTAAATACTAACACTAAGCTACACACTGACATCCTGATCAATTTCTGAAAACTTTCCTACAACAAGTTAATTGTCATACCTTTCAATTTATATAATTAACAATATTAGGTAACATTAATTAATGAAATTGTTGGAATATGTGGCCGGGTAGTACTGTTAAGAAGCTCTCCAAATCTTTAAGGGTCCGAGGATCCCTTGATCACTACCCGGAAGAGCGCCCTCAAAGAGAAACAATTCACTTTACAACAGACTGAACATGTATTATTATTATTATTTCTTACTACACATCTGTTAACATAATATACCCTTTACAGAGTTAAAAGGGCTTATTATTAGAAGGCGTACATAACATTTAAATTAAAAAATTGTTGCCTACAATTCACTGAGAAACGGAACTCCTGGCAGTGATTCGTGGACACATATTGGCAACCACTGCTTCAGATTCTATTAAAAAATAGTTGGGGTGTTGGCGGAACAAAATTGCGTAACAACATATATACATGGATGGAGTAAAGATGTAAGATAATAGTATTACAATAGTTAAATTAAATCCATAAATTTCGTAGTTAAAAGAATATCTTACTCCACAGGAAATGTAAATTTCAGAAACGCGAAAGACTAGAGCCGAGTCATTTTTAACACATACATCCCACACTTGAAGAACCAACTGGAGCAATAGGTCAGAGTGTTACGACGAGGGAATGTGTCAGAATGCGAAAACTCTCGTCTCACAGTCTCACACTTCTAGTTGTCTGCACACGTCGCGCGCGGCAACCCGCGATGCTTCGTGTGACAATACTTCCGGGTGAAATGTTGCCCCAAGGCAAATGGGATGCTTGCACAGCCTTAATCCCGGGTGGATTTCTCCCACCCTTCCACGTCCAAATCCTACAGCCTAACAGCCCCGTCCCCATGCTGGCTGAGGAGGGAGAGGCGCTAGAGAAAGAGAGAGTTATCGAGGGATCACACCCCGCCGGCCACGCCGTGCCGCTCGTCACCCGCTCTGGTGGCCGATTGGCGAAGCTGAGCACGTCCCGCGCTTTTTGCCCGAGCAGCGAGAAACACACAGCGGCCTCCTCAACGCGGAAGAGAAGTAATGGAGAATCGAAAGAACAAAGAATGCAACCGAACATCAAACCAAACAAATGCAGAATCGTTTCTTAAAAAATGGAATATTTTGAAGAATTGATATTAGCACCTACGTTAAGTAATGAATAAATAATTAAAAAGTTTCGACCTTTTATGGACTTCGAATAACATTTATATTTTCTGCAAAGAGCTCACTACGTTGCGACTTGGATTTAAGTCACCGTCAGGTGATCAAGTAATAACAAATTAAGTTAAATAACTTTACTCTTATTACTTCTCGGAAAAAGAAATCGTGTAATATATTTTGTCAACATCATAACAAACATAAGTATACTTGTTCGTGTACTGTAATTTTTTTTTAGAAAAGTCAAATTTGGGTCCTAAGACCCTTTGATCGAAATTGATGGGATAGTTAATTGCTTCTTCTGTCGAGTGCATCAGTTTATTGTTGAGCACTACGACCACACGCAGGTCAATATAAGAATTTACACCCTGGATGCAAAACAGTGACCTCCGAAGTACTCAAGGAAAAATTGGAGAAAACCCGGTTACAGACGTCAGCACTTAACAGTGCCAACGTTGACAAGAACATGTGAGAAGAATCTCACTATCTAATAATAAGGAACCATGGTATTCACGCATTCAAAATTAAATAATTTTAATCCTTTACAACGAAAACGTGGTACCAGAAATACAGAAGCTCATCAAAATCGAAAAATGAACTTGAATTTAAAACATTTAACTTGTTTTATTAAAACAAAAAGTACCTTTCTTGTGCCAACATATTGTACTTTCTTAATGTAAGAAATGTGTTAATCTACCCACGTATCATTTCTTTCTAACTGTATTCTAGTTTATAGGTAAATATTACACTTTCATTTCGTAGTGACGTCAATCATGTACATCTCTACATAATAACAGAAGAACCGGGCATCTTACACAAATATTTTCTTAAATTCTTCACAAACAGGAAAATGTGAGCATGTATACTCCTGGAACGATAAATGGGCTGACAAAAATATTCTAAGTCCCGCGCTCTTGTACATTTGGAGCCGTTCAATTCTTCAACGCCACGTCTCTGCGACGGCGGAGGAACTTTCGTTCGACCAATCGTAGCTTTTTCCTCGGCGCAGAGGAGTGGCGTTGCAAACCTAACAAATCCGAACTGCTAAGAGCGCGGGACTCTGAATATTATTGTCGGCCTTTTTATCATTCCAGGAGCGTACCGGATCTATTCGAAAGGTCCCGAATACAGCCTCCCTAAGATGGTGCAGGCGTCGCTACATATAGCGAACGGAATTCCCGATAAACGACACGCGGCCCAAGGGAGATGCGAGAGGACATGTAAATCTGTGAAGGAGGTTCGGCGATGTCGCTACGGTTGTCCCCATACCACCCACACAAAAATAATGCACATACCAGAAAAGAATACTCCAGCATTTGATACGAAAAAATAAAAAAAAATCTCTTGAACAGTGATAGGAATGAGCTCTGAGGATGGTTAGAATATAATCAACGCATTAGTGACAGTTTTCATTGGTTTTATTTTACGAATTTCTCAGAATTATTTCTACGTTTCCAGAACAACTGATTAATTTTATAACAAATAACAAATAATTTGATTCTCAAAAACAGCAGTTACACATAGGGTATGAACACTACGAGAGTAATTTACTCTCCTCAATAGTATCCATATTCATACCAGGAAAATGAAAAAAGAAAATCATTTCGTAATGAAAAATACAAGAAACAATTTTTTTTTATTAGGGCTTTACGGCTCGCCGGTATCGAGGTCATTAGAGCTCTAACATTTTTGACAGGTAGGAAAAATACTGTTACGCACTAAAGAGAGCCAACATGACTCCCCCCGCGTCTGGGACTCGCCGAATGACTTGACCATACCCACTGAAAACCCTCTTGAAATACAATGTGTTCAAACATAAAAAGACGGGAAATTTTTTTCTCATTACACGCTTGTCTGAGATGGGGACACAGATTTAATTTACAACATGAATTTAGAAATGTGCTTTCCTCCTAAACGTGTCTTCGACTACCAGCCTACATATTAATGCCATGAATTCAATATAAATTGAAGACGGATATTGAACGTTTAAAGTCTTGCGCCAGCGACCGTCCCGAGTCGCAGGTTGGGCACGTCTGTTTTTGCTGTGTGGAATCCGCACAAGCGAGTGGGTGCTGGACTAGGAGCGAAGCGCTGTTGGTAGAAAAACAACGCGAGACATAAATCACGCACGCGATGGGAACAGCGAGAAGGAAGCAGGAGATGATGGAGGAGGCAACGGAGATAAGCGGGGACCAGGGTCCTGGTGTCAACGACGGAATGACATATTGCTCCAACTTCGTAAATTGTCACAGAATATTTATATCACTGCATTTAAGAATTTGAAAGCAGAACATTACACAGATAGTTCTTCGAGGGAATAACTATTCTGCTCACTAAGATTTTAGTGTATCGCCAATAACATGCGATTATTCTTCTTCTTATTTTTATTAAGAAGATAAAACATCAATAAAAAATTTTTCATGAAGATTTCGTTCATCCAATATTTAACACCAATGACGTCAGAAGAAGCAATCACAAAGAAGATGAAGCCAGTAAGACACTAGATACACGCCCTATTCCAGAGAAAAATGACGAAAAGTGTTGGACGAAAACTGGAACTACTGAAATTAACTCGTAGGGTAATCTAATGGTTTTTCTTGGACTGGAAGTAAAGACAATCAATACTTTTTACTAGTTTTGTGTAAGCTTTTAAGAAAATAGGTCGTCTAAATTTTCAAAATATTTAAATATTATATTCTCTTCACTGCTTTTCTTCATATTATGTTCATTTTATATCATAGATATAGAAAATAATTTTTGAAGAATCGATTCTCTAAATATATTCTCCAAACTGAACGCTTACGTTATCCAAATAAATAAATATATTGCCAAAAAGCAGTAAAAACAGCGAATGACCACACGGAGGAGAATAAACTAATTTACTCCTGGGAAGGAAGCAGGGGACTATCCCATCAAGGGATATAAGGAAGGAGTGGTTTTAACATTCTAGCAACTAATTTGTATTTGTTACTTAAAATTGCATCATTTCGAGTATGTACTAAAGTTTCCGTACCCCATACCCCTCCCGAAGGTCTGAGTCCCACAAACCCTATAAAAATACTGAATCCGCCAAGGATTATGGAATGGGTTGGAACGTCATTAATAGCCATACTCCACAAGGTAGAGAGTGAGAATAAAAAGAAGCGATTACCGTTTCAATTATTATTATTATTATTAACAAAACTCGAATAACAATTCATATATTTCTTCCGTGTACCCTACACGTAAAGAAAATATACGACAACTTTCGGTCAGGTGAAAATGGCGACGAGCCGGGAATGGAACCCGGACGCCTGCTTTGATCGCAAGGGTGTTAACCACTACACCACCCGTTCGCCTTCCGCAACTGTACACCCTTCCACACAGACCTAACCCTCGGAAGACCTGAGGCAACTCCCAATATAGCAGTCCCGGGTTCGATTCTCGGCTCGTCGTCATTTTCACCTGACCGAAAGTTGTCGAATAACAACGTCAACCCAAACGTGTTGCAACATGAGTGAGGTCGCATGCAACCTCAGAACGAAACATATGTCAATGGTCTATTCGCCCTCGTCCACCGAGTAGACAAAGGTGAAAGACCTCCCAACGCGATCACTCACTGTGGAAACACTGGGAGAGCAGGATGCCTCAGTTGAAGGACAAGGGATGAAAGCAGCAAACAAACACATAACCACTTGTTTCGCTTCCGCTGTTGCTGCTCAGAGCCGTGTTTACTCTCCGCCGCTCCGCACTCATCGCACTCGACCATCGGTGCCGATGAGTGTGAGTGGTTACCTCTCGTAGAGGCCTCTCGCATCCGCGTGTTCGGGTTCAAACTTAACGGGAGCCGAGACCTATACGCTATTATTATTATTGTTATTATTATAATTATAATCCGTTTAGTATCTCAGTTTTTTTTTCTACTGCTGGTCGTAATGAAGTACGGGCTACACCAAGCACACTCACTCTGATTATTATTATTATTACCAACACTCAGCCCCATGCACATACGGTAGACAGATTCACGCAGTAGTAATCTTTTCTCATAGCAGCCCCGCAAAAACAGAATGATACCGAATTCATGGTACAACCTTTAATGTTTGATGTAGGACACTGTAACAATCATTCATCGTGTAGTAATATATATGCGCACGAAACGCGGTGGAGAGCAAACGCAAGAAATATGAAATATAAACAAAGTGCTTATTGAAAAAACAAGGTTTATAATGGCTGTTCCACCAAAAGGGACACGAGGTGCTCGACAGCATCGGTGGTGCGATTGGCGCATTTACATTTACACACCATCAAAGATGCCAGGTGTTTCACGTACACGAGCTGCAGCTACGGATGTTTATGCAACGAGGTCATGCATTTCCTGTGTTTGCGCACATGCATTCTCATATACAATAAAAGATTGTTACAGTGTCCTGTACCAACCCTAATAGTCAGACCCATGAATTCGGGGTCACTCTGTATATGTATACCAAACGAAGTTTGCAAAATCCTCTCACGTCTTAAGAGGAGTAGGTGGGGGGGCGGTGGCGGAAGGAGTTAGCGAGGAGAAGCGACCAACGGCATCGAGACGTTGACCGACCGACCTATCGATTGAGGTCGGACGGTGATTAACAGTGCGGCTCTACGAACAAGAGAGATAAATTCTGAAATCGAACGACGCTTACTATCTGAACGAAAATAAACCAATACCGCGATTTGTTCTTCCAAGGATTTATTTCATTCTCCGAAAGAGTTGTGTTATCATTCTGGGTTAAAGATAAACCTTACGAGAGAGTTATTAACGGGACATCATCGTAGAAAGTTTATTTTCCACATCACTCTTAAAACCCTGTACCAAATTCATTTCATGGTCCGGTCTTTTTTCTTAATAACTTCCTATTAGCTAAGGAAATTCAGACATTATTTTGCATAACCATATGTGTGGATGTGGGTTCATTGTAAGGTTTCAGCATTGAATGGGTACATTTAGTATACGAGATAGTTGGTGATATTATTGATATCTCGATTAGTCTAAAGGATATCCTAGAGGATCGCTCCCACCACATGAAGGCTCGTTTTAACTTTCAGGACAGATTCACAAAGATAGTTGTAATACAAAAAGTATTTTGAAAGTACTTATATTTAGAAAACGTACTTCATGAATGGCTCGGTGAGAACCCCCATTATTTACAATGGGTAGTACAAATCTTATTTTCCCACGAAAATTGCATCATTATGTACCAAACTTTCCATACCCTATACTCCGTGGAGATCTGATCCCCATCTCCAAACCCTACAAAAAATACTGAATCCATCAATGACTATCGAACGGGTCGAAACATCATTAACGATGTTTAATTACATTTTCTTTCCTTCTTCACCTCTTGGTTTGAAATAAGAAAGCAAAATATCCAGAGAGAGTGTTATTTGAAGGACGATTATTGTTATGTAACCTCGAATAACAATGTCGATCCAATGGCGAAGCAACACGAGTCCAATCGCATCCGAACCAGCGAACAAGAACAAACCGACGAACGCCAGTCTCCCGAGGACGCTGTCCGACGAAAGCGAACGCTCCGCGATTGTATTCGCACCGCGTCCCCAGAGACGTAACAATGCGGCGGCGTAGCAGCTTCTGGGAATCCCACAGCAGCGTTTGAATGGAAGAGGAGCGATGATGAGTGGCAAACGTTCCCTCGAGTTGCAACGAACAAGAATTGCGAAGAACGGGAAAATATTGGTCGACCTAACAGATATTCTTTCTCAATGGACTTGCAGAGTAATAAAATGCTCTTTGTTTGAGTGCATTTCGAGATCAATTTCCGATTTATGTTGTCGAAAGAAGCACCACATCGAGATACCAGACGACTCACGAAACTCGGGAAAGAAGAGGAGTAGGAGGGGAGACTCGGTCCTCCGAAATACTGTCAACAACGAATCCAATAATAGAAAGAAAAAAATCTGTCAACTGGTGGAGGTTTCTTTTCAACTATCTTACACTAAATGTTTTCCAAGTGAAGGTTTATTAAGTAAAGACTACACAGATGGAAACAACAAAAACTTTTTAAAATATTTTTTCGTAATTCAAACGTTCTAACAACTAAAGAGCACACAAATACTCAGTATTTTTATGAATTTTCGTATCTTCATTTAATACGTACGCAAAATCTCAAAATTAATGAAATTACAATTTTTTAAAAAATTAGATGTATACAAATTGTTCTTAACTTTAACATTCCTTTTTAATGAACTTCCCCATTACCTTCTAACAGTTTTGCGAAGGGTGAAAGAAGCCCTTGGGGACAGAGAATAGAAACCCTTCAACTTCACACGGCGACGGTTGTTGAGTCCCCGAGTCCTCGCTTAAAGCGAGATTGAATAAAATCGATGGAGTCCCGCAGATAGAGCGGAAGTCGCTTGACAGGAAACGGAAATGGCGTGCCTCCGAAGGGGGATCTCGCCTGCTGCTGTTACTGCCATCGCTAAAGGGAAGTGAAACGCTGTATCACGCGCATATGTCACGCGTGTTCGAAACCGGTTATCGCCGAGAGCCAAGAGCTCCGTTACTCCTTGATGAAGCTTTTCCTCTTTTCCAGCACAATGGAAGGAAGGAAGCTACGACGTTGTCTCGTCTTTTTCTCGCTGACACGAGAGATATCTCTTACTCCCCCTTTTTTTGTTTGATGAGAAATCTCCATCTGAAACAAGGTTCTCGGAGAGTTCGACGCAAAGGATGGATGAGTTCACTTCAGTCCATCCCTACCATCGGTATCAATTCATGTTTCATCAGTTCTTGTGGAAACATTTAAATTCGAAACACTGGACATAGATTGCATGAAATGTGAGGTGTGCGTGATTGATCTCAGCAATCCTGTTTTGGTCTCAATTTTATAGTTATTGATTTCTTTTAATTATATTATAGCAATTATTTTTACATTAAGGTTATAGGAGAAGTAATGATATATGCGTGTACATTGAAGCGTCCTTGTACGTATGAGTGTGTGTCTGTATCTGTTTGAAAGTGAAAATGTGTTTCTGTACTTATGTGAATATACACACTCACTGGCCTCATCAAGATAATTAATTTCTGAAATGAAATTTCCTTCTTGTTTACTAATTTTCTCAGCATTTTATACCGTTTGTGTGTGTATTTTATTTGGGCGAAGATGTGTTATTTAAATTGTAATAATTGCATTATGTATACATTTATCGTGTCTTCTTTTCCATCTGCCACCGAGCATTGCTCACTTGCAGATTAATAAATTATTATTATTATTATTATAATTATTACATTAATGGTAATAGATACCGCAAGTAAATGTTCTCCAGAAAATGTTTCCTTCGTAAATAAAGACCTATCCTATTAAAAGAGCTCATTTATATGCTTTTTTACGTCATAAATCTTGATTGCGTTTGTCCGTAGAATGGAACATTCGTGAAAGCTACATAAATAAACAAAAAATATTATTTACACAAAACACATGAACTTCAAATTTATTCACTAAATCTAATGGGTGGTGGCGTTTCAGGCGTATTCTATTGCCGCATAATCCGGGAGCCGCATTTTAGTTTTTTATTTATTCTGTGATTTATCTTCCTACTTTTATTATTTACCACTAGAACGTGCAAGTCCTGATGAATAGTTAAAATTATTCAATTCTGAAAATGAAACAATAAGAGTTTTAAAAATTTAATTGATAATGAATAAAACAATTCGGAGTCACGGAACATTATTATATGGATATGGTTATATTGACTTCATAAAATAAATTATCAATTCAGAATCCAATTTGGCTCCCACCCAAGACTGCCGTCAGAGCACCTTCCTCCCGAATCCATATTCCACGTCGGAGTCCGGGGTTCGCAAATCGTGGGTGCGACGCATCCGCTTTGGTTTCCGCGACGACCGCTAGGCGTGCGGGCGTCGTGTCGCATAATGAGCGTCATTTGTCTCGAGCGCCACAATGCAGCGCCGGAAGAGCGGAAGCAAAGCGATGTTAACACCGGCGCCGCGCTGTTTCCGGTCATTCTCGACGTAGAGGCGCCTGCCTCCGCTCTCCCCGCCGCGAGGGAGCAGTGTGGCACATTGCAGCGCCGCAGGAGCAGGGGCAGCGGGGACGGGAAGAACAACTGGAGAGAACTACAGCGCTGCAGTGCACAGATGAACACGCCACCGTCTTGTAATGCATGTTCAAAATGTAGGCCTCGTGTAATGCAAGGTTCGGTTGCAATACACACTCAACCACAACACTACTCCGTTTTATGACATGCACAACATTTTTAATCCCAAACCGCAAAAAATTATGTTTCACTATTATATCTAGCTACTCAATAGTTAGCTTTGAAGTTTAAACTATTTTTTTCTCTACGTTTAGCCTCGATACGGATAATCATTCTAATACTTTGTTAAAACAATAAAAAAATTAAAAAGTGAAAATTGAGATTTGTTGTTCTTATGCGTCGCAGATTCCAAAACTTTTTATGATGAAATCTTCCTTAATTAATCCACTAATATATCACATGCCTCATGACAACTTCGAAAAAGGAAACATTTTTTTTATATTTTAAAAAGTATATCACATAGAGGGACACTCATTGTACACGAATTCCCTACCTTTATCTACAAGAATTGAAGAATTCGTCGATGAACTTAAAAATTAAACGCATGATGGCATTAAACAAAAGTTTTTTTTAAAGGGGGGAGGAAAGGAAGATGAACATTCAATAAAAGAAAAAAGGCTAAGTAGAGTATTTTACTTCTATCCAACTTACGGTGGAACCAGCATTCCAAAGAAGTCAAATCACAGATATGTGTATTTGCTTTCGAATTGTGTGAAACTCCAGAATATCAATAAAAACTAACAAGAAACATGATTTAATTTGTATCTATCGCTTAATGCAATAGTAAAATCAATATTCAGGAACTCGCTAAACTCGTTTGAAATGCACAAGAGCACTCAGTACAAACATGGCGACCGATAGCAACTCACCTCAAAGGAAAAAGTGAAATTCCTTTCGCAGATGTCCGGAGACCTATAGATGCAAGTGATGTACAAATAGTGCGGACAATTTACTACAAATCAAGGTAAACTTCCTCCACTTTCGTGATTTGAAAGTCGGTCTTTTTTTAAAGAAAATAAATGCGCAATGTATCACGCCATCAACAATAATGCAATTTCTTCAATGAAATGGCTGGTAAGACATGTTTTTGAAGTTAAAGTCGCAGAGAGTAAATGTGTTACTATGTTTATTTATACCGATTTAAGATATTTTAGTGATTTAATTCCGCCTACGCTAGTGCTACATTCATGTTGCAGGGAATTCCCTTTCCGCCGCGGAAAAGCTCCAGACCTTTACGAGCCCCAGCGGATGCCGCAGGAGGTACGGTGCCATCAGGAGCCAACAGCCACATTAGCAGGTGACGACCCTCCTTAGAAAGCAGTTGCAGGGCCACACAGAACAACAACAACAACAACAACAACAAGGACAGTGGCGTCACGTGTCCAACAAACAACAACAACAACTTGCGACGCCGCAGTGCGGGTCATTCAATCGGCATAAATCCAACTCCAGGAATAACAACAATATTCTTCGTTTATCCAGTTGAGGTTTCTCTCATTGTCTATTTTAGAAGTTCACTATCAAACACAGCCTAGCCTATGTGTCACTATTTTAGGCAATCATTTTCATTTACTATTTTACATTACCACTTCACCTTCATTCGATAGTTAAAAAGGTAAGTAAGACATTCCTCTCAATTACTTTATTTATTCTACCAACGTTTCGAGTTTTGGTTTCTCTCTTCATCAGGACCTGTTGAGGTGCGAATAAAATTAAAATCCTGTTATTAAAATTATCACAGTCAATTACATTTAAAACACTAGTTAAGAATTAAAACTATGGAAGGTTCGTCCAGACGTAACCTTCTCCGTCATTATCTGGTTGAATACGCACTAACCAGATGATAATTTTAATAACATGATTTGAATTGTTTCTGATTGCCTAAAATAGTGACATATAGACATGGAAGTGTTTTACAGTGAATATTCTTCTTTTTATACTTCTAAAAGGCCTTGGCACAAATATACACGATTATGTTCTGTGTGAAGACTACTTTTGAAAATTTAGTTACCTATAAATTCAGTGTTATTTAATAGTAACGATTTATCATCAATATTTTCCGAATAATCTACGGTTTACATAATAATATGTATTCGTGAAATTATATTCTTGTGTTCTATTATATACTCATTTGTTGGTATTCTATTATTATTTTAACATGTACCGAACTATTTTATTCCCATCTTATGAGTGTTCTGAATGTTAAATCCGCCAATGTCGTAGGGCCCTTGATCGGAAACGGATGGGATGCTCCCTTGCTTGCTTCTGGAGAGTTAATTAGTTTATTGTCCTCCACGTGGTCATACGCAGTCTTCATAGCAAATTATTTGCTTCCTTAGTTCTGATATTAAATGGAAATTTTTTTTAATTAGCAAAAGAAAAAAATATAATAAAAATTAATGTTTTATTAACTCTGAGCTAATAGAAAAAATTTATTTCGTTCTTAAAGAAAGCTCTAAAACGTTAGTCAGAAATAATACAAGAATAAGTATTCACTTTAAAAAATACTTATTTCTAGATTCCCTAAAGATTATGGGCAGAGGAAACGAAAGGCAGACAAATGATACGCAAAGATTATAGTCTCCACAACATGAGCTTTGTGATTACAATATTAAAAAAATAAAAATGCAAGCAACAAATTCTCGTTGAAAACAAATGTCCTATTTTACACAGCAATTATGTTTTTTTTAATACTGCGCCAACAACATGTCAAGTGAATGCATCTTCAGAGCTCGGAAAAAATACGTACCATCAGATTACGACCACTGACACAGGCAAATATTTAAACAAACAAAATTGTGTATTTTGCAAGGAGGTACTAAAAACCAGGCAAAAAAGCTTCGGGATGTGACGCAATGGAGCGAAACATTTCTGCAGAAAACTCTCGGTAACAGAGAGACAAACCACTTTTCTAAACGGTCAAACGTTGCGTGAGGTGTTCGTTCGCATTCCACTTTTCCGCACATTACAGAGCAGCAGAGTTGGGTGGCGCAGGCAAAGTAATGGGGCTTGTGGAAGTAGAAGAGGAAGACTACGAGTGAAGGACGAAAACACTTCCAGCGATTGTCGAACCTCCAAGTGAGATATCAATTCGAACAAATTGAGTCTTCAATGTTCTTTACTCCAAAATTACTTCCCGTCTCTTGGTTATGTTCATCATTATTCCTGAGGGAATATTACATCCAATTTTCGTAATTTACTACTTAAAATACTACCGAAATCAACTAAAGGACTTTAACAGAGCATACAAATTTCGTAACGATTTTGCGTAAAATAAGTATTCATACATTTTCTTCTGACGATACATGGTCTATTAAAAAAAAAAAAATTATCAGTTATCTGCTTATCTGCAACAATGTTTTAATTTTTTTAGTAATAATCATGTTTCCTCAAGTGTTTGATTTTATTACATCGCGTCAGAGTTAAACAATATTTTCATCCACTTTTTTGAATTTATCTTCATTACGAGAACACTTCTTCGTTTATTTAGCAACAGACTGACTCATTATCCCCCAATTGTGAATATTAAAAGGAAAATACATATTATATATGACACATGACATTAAACTGATAATTCCTTTTGATGTCATGAACACCTACGAATTCCACTGTTTTATCAATGTTTATAATTACATGATTTGCATGACATCCTTGTGATCTTTGGAATCCTTACACAGTAAATAAGAGTCATCAACAAAAAAGCACAATTTTATAATCTTTTACATTTACATACAGTAGGGAGTCAGGCCCTAAAACTGATAATTAAGGAACTACCGAGCTAACTGGCTTCCCTTCTGGTGCGCATCGCCGGAGTATACGAGTACTAATAAATCAAATGGAATAAATATTTTCCTTGTTTTCTCTTTCCTGTCAGGAATGTATGAAATAATTATGTTTCGGCAGGTCGGTTTTGGTTTTGGCATGTATGGAGGGAACGTCATGAAACACAAATTCATAAAAGTGTTGAATATATGGAGAACATGTGTGATAACTTTCTTATAGATGAAAATGGCGCCGAACCTCGAATCGAACCCGAGGCTCCAACTTTGATCACAGAGGAGTTAACCACTACATCACCCAATCGGTTTCCACAAGTGTTCACCATTTTCACCCAGACTTACAGTTGTGGAAGGCGAAAGGGTGGTGCAATGGTTAACACCCCTGCGATCAAAGCTGGAATCCCGTGTTCGATTCCAGACTCGGCGCCATTTTCATCTGACTGAAAGCCATCTCACGAAAATGTTTACATGAAAGGAAGAATTTAGGAAGAAGTAGGAAGAGAGTGTAGAAGTGGGTCATGGGAAGTGGGAAGCGTATCATCCGCCTGATTGCAGTCCCACACTAGATGACGTGTTCACCGTCGCGGATGCGCAGCTCTGGTCACAAGGGTCATGTGATTAGAGGTGCAAGCGGCCGAGCAGATGCTCCTAGCAGCTTTATAGGGGTAGAAGTGTGAAGGGGGAAGGCTTGAGGTAACGAGGGTTCGAGCAGAGGCTGCAGCGATGACGATGTCCGGCTGCCTTAGTTGGCGCTCGGATGCTGCGTGATGATAACGAGGATGAAGTGGTGTACTATGACACACTAATGACTCTAACGCATCCACTATAGCTATCAAAATCATTTCGAAACGGCAGCAACCATTACTAACCCAAAATTTGTTGAGAGATGCTCGCTTGCAAATATGGCGTTAATCACGGATGAAAATGCATTACATGAATAACTCAGTTGGAATAAATATTCTCTCTCGCATAATGCAAATTTAATGACAAATAAAAATAATTAAATAAATAAAATTATTATTCGTCCATAAAAGGTCGTAAGATTTTATTTATTTATTTAGATTACATAATGGACGTTAATAGTGGTAGATAAAAATAAACACCAGACATACGAGTATATAATTTTAATGGGTTAGATACATAGATCCGACGTTTATATTTTCTACTCATCCAGTAATAAATAGTTTTCATTCTGTATTCATATTTCTTCCGTTGAGAAAGTTTCATCACCTCGAATTCGAATTTCCTTCCCTTCGGCTTCAGTTACACTACTGTAGGTAACAACAGGGTCTGTGGTTGTTGTAATGACAGAGTCCACGAGACCACGTGATGAGGCGTTTAAGTAGAGAGAGAGACACGTGGGCGGATGGAGCAGTTTGTCTACGATGACGTGATGTGAGTTCTAGCACATGCTCTAGCTCTAGCTCTAGCTCTACTCAGAACGAACACGTAATCCCCACGTAGATCAATTTCACACTCAATACAAATTTGGCTTTTCGCTCCAATTCTATCATCTCTTTCTTTACTACAAATACATTTTGGTAAATGGTTCGAAGATTTTCATGAATATCACGCAATTTGAGACAAAAATCGATCAAGTAAGGTTTTCAGAGAATAACAGTCACAGGTGAAAGTAGACAAAATACAATGCATAGTTCTTTTCGAACGCTCATTCCCACTGTCGTCGTTGGGAGCAATTTTCAAACTTTTCTCCATATGGTATTGGTGTAAAGTTTTATATACATGCACCAATCGCCAAATGATGCATTTTTGGGAAAAATTTTAAACTTCATAAGCAGCATCCAATCAAAGAATGTTTCCTTCGAATTGTGTACAGCACAGCTCGTTGAGATGTGCAATGCAATGCGCATACTGCAACCCGCATTACATAACCAGAGTGTTACGAAATAGCATTTCTCAAGGGTAAGCATTTTCTCGATCGTAGTAAATTTGTAACGCCATTTATTAAATTTCTAATTTGTAATTAGTTAACGATTCTTATGATAATTAAAGTTATTACGAATAAGTATGAATTCTGGATCGTAAAAAAAATACATTATCGACACATATTACTAATATACTTCTTGGAGAAAAGAATACGTATAGAGTATATAATAATTTTTCTTCTGAACGCTTTATTCATAAAATGCGACTAAACAGTCAGAATAAGAAGTAAAAAGCATTCGTTTGAAATTAAGAATATTAATAACTAGTTATTAATTTGGCAATATATATATATATATATATATATATATATATATATATATATATATATATATATATATATATATATATATATATATATATATATATA
>NNCF01126490.1:571441-625287 GCA_002313205.1 Laupala kohalensis
AAGCAAGGGACCATCCCATCAATTCCGATCAAGGGCCCTAAGGCAGAGGCGGATTCAAAAATTTCAGCAAAAGTTCCTAGATAAGATAAAAAGTTGGCTGCGAGTTATAATACTAATAGAATGTCAATATGTTTGTAATTTTAAGCAAAAAATTACATGTACAAGTTATTATCGAACTATAGATTATTCTGAGTATAGTGTTTAAAATCATAAGAATTGAAATAACACTAAATTCACGATTTATTGTTACAATTAAATTATATGCCGCCAATTAAATAATTAATTATTGTCAATAGTGAGAATCCTATTATCCTTAACTTTGAAGCAAGTAAAATGTTTTTCCATAGTCCTGTTTTATTATTCTAGTCACTATCTATTAGCAGCATACGGATCGAGAAATAGTCATTTTTTTCGTGTATACGAATGAAAAATAATAGAAAGCAGTCACCCGTCACTCAACAAACTTCGAATGAACTTGTGTACATCTCTTCATTTCGTAACATGATGTCGCTGGTGGAATGCGGAAATTGCACACTGCATCGGACGAAGAATACAAATGTCGAAAGGAACAGCAAATTTTCGCAGGATCGATAATCGCTTGTTATAGCAAGTTCATTTGCGTCAAAAACAAGCGGAGACGCGGAGAAACGTTAAGCGAAACTATGCATTTCCGAAGCGGACACTGCATGACGAACCTCGTCAACTGGAAATACAAGTAGTTTGAATTTTAAAAACAATTTGCTCTTAAAAAGCGAAGAAAACACTATCATGTCCAATTTGTTGCAATAAGTGAAACGGGGAGTCTAAACCGCAACAAATGTACTTCTTCTGGTGTATACAATTATTATTATTATTATTAATATTATTATTATTATTATATTAATGTCACAATTGCTAAGAGTGGACGTGTCGTCGTGAGTTCCGCTACGAAATTTGGAAAAAGGAACTTTGAGGGAAGCAAACTGTATAAATCTGTTATCCAAATATATATAATAATTTGGTTAACAGGTGAAAATTTTAAGAAGAAATTCAAGGTTTTCTGGAAGGAATAAGTAAATTAAAGATCTACAGCACAAGGCAGAAGCGAGGACGACGACGTGGCAACGTGAAAGTGCAATAAGCTGGCTTACATAGTATTATGGGAAAAAAGTTCGGTTGAGCATAATTATTTTCCGTGTGAGAAAATGAAGAGCAACCACTGAAATGAGTCAACGCTATAACTTCTCTATTAAAGAGCGAAATCAGATAGAGACAAGAAGCCGTGGAGGCTTAACAAATTCACCAGACTCAAGAAGAAGAACCTAAAGAAGGTAAAAGCTCTAGTTTAGAATATAAAATTGACTTGATTATAAGTGAAATGATGGAAATTAAAAAGTCTATTGAATTCTTCAGTGAAATATATGAAATTCTGTTCAAGGAGTTAAATGAAGTGAAAGAAAAAAGCAAGGTAATTGAAACGAATTCTAACACAATTGAGGATTTACAAAACAGAGTGAACTATTTAGAGCATGAGAAATTCGATAAAAATGTATGGATGTTAGATAAAGAAGATATGGAATCTTTTTCCAAGGTGTGACACAAGAAACACAATATCGTTTTTCTGGGCCAACAGTTTTCATACTCTGTTTTGTAATTCAAACGAATAAAGTAACTTAAATATAAAATCAACATTATACTAGTAAATAAATAAACAAACTTTAGTGTAAAAAAAGGCAATTAGAAACTGCGTATGACCACGTGGAGGACAATAAAGTAATTTCCTCTCCGGTAACAAGCAAGGGACCATCGTATCAATTCCGATCAAAGACTCTAAGGCAGAGGCGAAATTAACATTTCAACATACTCCTAATGATAAAAGTAGTTATAGTATTAACATAATACCAACAAATATAGTAACTGATAAGAATTATAATCCATAATAATTTATGAAACAATTAGAATAATTCAAATGGACTTCTCAGTGACCTGACTAACTTGGGGAGATAGTACTATCTTCAGAGCCTTGTGTGAGCTGCGCCGCAATTAGCTCCTAGGGAAATACTTAATTGCGGCAGGGACGTCTTCGCGGACAGCTCTCATCCAAATTGGACGGGCGCCTTCTCCGCAAGCAACAGGTGCAACTTGAATAGCGTTGGCCTCTTGCTGTTGTTAGGGGACGTCCATAATTCAAAGCAAGCCAGAACTTCATCGCAAGCGACTATCACGCAACTGCAGGCGTCGGAACAGAAATACTTGCATGTTCTAACTGCGAGCACTGTAGATATTTCCAAGTGGAGGGAAACTCCGCAATCTCCGGAAGCGAGGAAAGGGCCAACTTCTGGGGCGTTTACAAGTCTACGAGGCGGCCTCGTCATACGGAATGAATGCAACTCGTGTAGTAACGTTCTGTCCATTTACAAAGAGTATCCGATTTCCAATCCTCTTCGAACGGGATATTCATCATAAAGGTACGTTTACACTCGTGTGTATGAGCGTCTTGCACGAGTTATATGTTTAAGGACGTTTTGAAAGGTTTGCGATTTTGTATGAGCTCAGACACTTCTACCTCAAAGATGTATACGGCAGCGTTTACTCTTCGCGATTTGTATCAGAGATTTCTTGGTGTATCGCCAGGCAACAACACAAACTGATTTACTAATCTACTACAGAAATAAACTAATCTAAGCTGAAATAGTTAATACAATATGCACTTCTCAACACGCAAGATTACAGAAGTCAATAGACTACGAGATAAACAAACACAATAATGACATAACCTTCAAAGAGCACAGCTAGAATGTAAAGAAACATGGCGGCTATTGAGACTTGTTAGCGCATACATGTATATCCTGAGGGAAGCTCATACAAAATGTATCGGGGTTTGTCCGAGGTGCTGTCGCGGGACATGTCAAAGAGTAACTATATGGCACTAGCTCATACAAATTTACATGCATCTCAGACAAGTCGCTGTCACATGTATACAAGTGTGAACGTACCTTTACAAACAAAACATTTCATCGAGATACTGCCAATCATATTAACCTACCTGTACAGATCAGTACATCAATTATCCGAATGTTCAATTCTTCGGAAATGAAAAAGGAAACGACGGTGTGGAAATGGCCGCTCCCACAACGCACGAATATTCTCTCAAATTATTATTATTATTTTCTTTATTTCGTGCACTCTATGACGGCAGTAATCATCAAATAAAGCTAATATTGACCATCCAATCCACACATGAGAAAAATAGATCGGATTATTAACGTTGTAGTGTATTACTTAGAGATTTACCTTATTAGAGTAAGAATGTAAGACGATTCGAAGGTAAGAATAGAAGACAATACGTAAACTTTATACACCAATAATCCTAGTGGACAAATTTCGTAACAATAATTCGTATAAGTTGTGTGTTCTCATAAACCGTATCAGTTTTTAAATTAATCAGCCCTTTACTTAACATGAATAATTGCTTCTCTGCCAGTAACAAACTTAAGGAACTGTATTTTCACAATTTATACACAGTGAACCCACGATTCCATTCTTGTTCATGATTATCAGGTCCGTAAAGGTTCCCTTTGAAGAATGTAATGTTCACAAAAGAGGAAATGATATATAATAAAAACAATATCGCTCAGGCACTTCGAAACGTATGATCGATCAAAACATTTCGATCAAAATTTAGCAATACACCGTTTTGCATATATTTCTTCCGTGCGCCCTACACGTGGATAAGGTCTGGGTGGAAATGGTGTACAATTTGTGGAAGGCGAACGGGTGGTAGTGGTTAGCACCACTACGATCAAAGCAGAAATCCCGTGTTCGAGACCCAGTTCGCCGCCATTTTACTTTCACCTGACCGAGAGTTATTTATTCACACTGTTTTTATTACACTTCATAACAAGTACAATAAAAAAAAGTGGAGCATAATAAAAATGTATATTTTACTGACGTATTTGCTGTATGTTCACTAGAAATAAGACTCCACTGTAGCTGAAGGAAGCCAGAAGACACTCGTTATATAAATAAGAACAAAACGCTGTAAGAATCTCTAACATCAGAGTGATTAAGATACTGCTACAGAGTGATAGTAATGAAAAAGATATAAGGAAATTTTAATAAAGTCACGCAATTTAAAATTCTCTAAGGAGATGCAAACGACGGAAGCGTCGTTAGCGGAACCGTTTCGCAGATGGAAGGAAGAACGCTTTTTTATGAAAGTCGCCATGAGATACTCGATCAGAGGAAGTCGCCTCCCGCGAAACGAAAAAAAAAAAAAAAAAGAACGGAATAAAAGAACGTCAGGCTCCGTAATTAAGTCCAAAATGAAAAAAATGGAAATCGATATTCAACTTCTAATAAACTCTTTGCACATTTTTATTCCTGGAAAAGGTGACCTCCGATATACCAGGATAAAACGGATAAAACATTTGAGTGATATTAAATCTTTCTGCGCTTAAAATATGCTCACAAAGTTACTTCTTTTCACACAATCGTACATAAAGGAGCTGGGCGTGGTTAATATCACAGCAATACCACAGCTGGGCGTGCTTAATACCCAACGTCTTCCGGCAGAATAAATATGAAAAAGACACAATTTATTTTTTACCTTTAAAAATTAATAAGTAACTTAATCATTATTCGTTCTTTTGAGAAAAAAATAACAAAACTTGTTGTTTTGGAATAATTTTCCCAATGAAACTAACAATACGATCAACTCAATTATTTTTCAATGGAAATAAGCATTTCAACCTTCTTTATTGAATACCACAAAGTTTGAACAGTGGATCACTGCCATTCTCAGGTGAAAGTAGTGTATAAACAATTATTTTAACTCGGTAACAAAAATTAAAATATGTTTACATATACAAATAAAACAATAATAGAAAACTAAATAATATGAAAATAAAATTATCAAAGCATAAAATTAGAATAAACAATTATTTTTTGGATAACTTGTTTGTGTAACATTGCAAATTCAATGTGCTTTAAGTAAATGCGATGGGTAATTTTTCTAAAATAATACGTTTGTAATAATTTGGCTTTCGACCTAATATTGAAGCATTATCCTAACCCTTCGAATGATCTTGACCTAAAGATGAATAACATTATGTTCTTGCGTGTGTATGTACTTTAATTTGCAATATATTTTTTACTTTTGACAAATAACGTAATCACGATCAGTCGTTAAAAAAAAATCAAGAATACTGAAATCAAAATTATGAGAATCTTTTGTTCCCAATGATTTTCCCGAACAAATTTTACAACACAATAAACTCTATTACAATTCGTGTGTTTTACTTGCGCATTCGCCATTACGCGGCTCCAGCCTTCATTAAAAAACAACATGTTTGATCAGTAGTTTTACGTGGATATAACATCTCGCTAGTCCATAGGGTATACTCATCTCGATCCGCGTATTTTCGGAACATAACACTCTGGCCAAGTTAAGTTGAAAAAATCTGGAGTGTGCCCAATTATAACTCATAAAAACTCATTACTCAACACCGGCACAGTTGTGTACATTAATTGTGTAGCCCCATCCAGACCCGCATTTTTCTCCGGTTTTCCTTGGGGTGGAGGCGGATTTTTTATAAAGACTCGCTAGGCTCTTGCCTAGAGACGGCATCAATAGAAATAATTATTAGCGAATTTAGTGTTATTTAATAGTGACGAATTATCAACAATGATTTATAGTTTGATAATAATACGTTCTTGTGAAATGACTTTTCTATGTTTTATTAAATGCAATATTTGTTGGTATTTGTTAACACTATAACACGTGTCGAATTATTATTTTTTTTATCGTTACGAGTTTGTTGAAATTATAAGAAAACCGAGAAAAACATACACAAAACATATTATATTATAATTATCAAAACACGATGGAATATTTAAAGGATCAATAGCTTTAAACTTAATTATCCCCTCAATCTTTTCAAAAACACACCTACCTATCATAACTGTCCATACAAGTACATACAAAAAAGGAATCATATTTTATGTTAAAATGTTTACTATTACTTTGTAGACTGATCTAAAAAACTGTGCACCGTATAGAAATGCGATTGAGCAAAATCTGTACGCAGAACTATCCAAATTCTAGCATTCGTATGTTCAACATTTTGAATTTCAAGAAACCGGAAGTGTGACAATGAAGTCGGTATGAGCTGACCGGAAATTCGAAGTCAAACCTCACGTTTGGCTGCGATGCACTAATGCGTTCGTGAGTTATCGGAGAGAGAAAATTCTTAACATACAAACGACATCATCGCCAAAATTTCAAAATAACAAATTCGTAAAGATCTTGCAGTTTTTTCTTTCCTTTTTCTTTTTTTTTTCAGACCGATTACAACACTTTCCAGACTAATATAAAAGTGCATAACGCGAAGGTGTGTCTGTCTGTCTGCTTCCTGATCACCATTGAACTGATCGTAATGAAGATAGCTTATGTTTATCCTGGACATGTAAACTAACTTTCCTTTTTGAAATGTGTGACAAGAAAAAGGTAGAAATGGTATTTGACAGTAAACGTCGATGAAATCCGGAAAAAAGAATTATATTTGCTTACGCCGCCTAAAACGGCAAAATTGTTCGCCTCAAAGAGTTCTACAAAAAACTTCACGACAGAAGATGTCTATCTACGAAGGTTTACCTACATCGTCGAAAAAACCTTACCAAAAATAGGAGTGTAAAAATACTTCAATTTAAAAGAATAATTTAAGGAGGAAAAAATCAATCATCCTCAAATTTAATAGATTATTTGTTTAGTGCTTTTAGAAAAGATAATGAACGTCAGTATTGAATTAAATTTGTTTTATTATGAATTTGAAACACTAGTATACTGTCCGTTTTTAAAAACCAGTAACTAAAATTATTTTGACCTTACAATAGAAGATATATGAAAATATTTCTTGCATGTACCCTACACGTGGAGAAGATATGTGATAACTTTCGGTTGGAAGGTGAAAATGGCGAAGAGCCGGAAATCGAACCTGGACCTCCTGCTTTGATCGCAGGGGTGCTAACCACTACACAACCCGTTCACCTTTTACAACTGTACACCATTTCCACCCGAAACTAAACCCCGGATGACCTGAGAAACATCCTCAAACAGGAGATAACTGAACCTGCCGGCACACTGTTCAGTGTGCGCTTAATTACCGGTTATACACTAAATAGTGTGCCGGCAGGTTCACGTATCTCCTGTTTGGGGATGTGTCTCAGGTCATCCGGGGTTTAGTTTCGGGTGGAAATGGTGTACAGTTGTAAAAGGTGAACGGGTTGTGTAGTGGTTAGCACCCCTGCGATCAAAGCAGGAGGTCCAGGTTCGATTTCCGGCTCTTCGCCATTTTCACCTTCCAACCGANTCAACCGAAAGTTATCTAATACAAGATAGATTTTACCTTTTCCTGAGTAAAAGAAGATTAGCCTAAGACAAAACCCGGGCAACGCAGGATAATCAACTAGTTCTCTATGAATAGAAAGCAAAAAGAAAGGTATTTCTACTGTCAGAGAGACTTCGCTACTCGAGCGTGAGTACCCACGTCACGAGAGACGTGTGCGAGCGTAGTCAAAACACATCCCTTACGCTCTTTTCGCTCCACACAATTTGTGCCGAGGTGCGGTTGGACGAGGCCCAACTCGGTCATCAAGGACCGCTGATGAAGGATCTACGAAAGCTGATATTAATTAATTACAGAAGTTTCTGAAGCATGCGGAAAACGAGCGCTCTACTGGTCGCAGCGTGAACTAGAGTGGTGGTCAGCACGTGACGGGAAATAAGGGGAGGGATGGGGGATGGTTGTATTGATTCCCTAAACCTGAGAGGTCCAACCCTTCGAGGGAATGTTACAAGTGGAGAGTAATTAGCTTGTTCCGCTCAGAAATTCGACACGTGAATATATATAAATAGAAAAGTGTTGATTTCAGACGGTGTACGTACTACACGTTTCATTAAAGATTGTACGTCGACGAGACAGGAAAATGTTCAGTAGAAGTAAATAAAAGAAAAAACAAACGTCCAAAATATTTGCGAATGAATCAGTTTCATCAATAATTATCCCTCAAAATCCTTTCTGTGTAGTTTTTACTTTTTATCATACTTTATATTCAATTACACAGACATACTATATAAATTTATTGAAGAAAGGTAAGAAAATAACAGTAGAAACATACCTACAAACCTATTAATATAGTAAATTAGTGTATTGTCATACGCAGTTTGTAACTGCATTTTTTTTACAATAAAGTTTATCTATTTACTTCTTATTATTGACCCCCATTTCCTTAAATTATATTATTTCGCAATTACTTAAAAGTATTTAATGACGTTGTTGAGATGTATTAATTATTGATATTTGATAATAATCAACGCACGCAAAATATTTCAACAAATACAAATCGTAATATACATACAACGAATTGTGTGCAAAGTACACTAGACGCACTTCCAAAAACACTAACGTAAATAAACTAGAGTCCAAGTCTAACGGTGAATATTAATTAAAGGAAGACGGCAAGTAGTATAAACACGAGAATTAACAACATTTAATACCCAAGCAGACCAGATGCTAACACAAGTGCCAACTTTCCCATTCCATTCCTCTGCTTACTGTGTCTGAAGTTTCCTGCGTACCTTGACGCGGGTTCAAACCCTGTCCTGATCCAAGTAGAATTCAACGGTGGTGGACGAAGCGGTGTTCTCGGGTTTACTCGGGTTTCTTCAGTTCACCCTGCCTCTCATTCACTCATCATCATTCCCCCCCCCTCATTCTCGTCTGAGCACAAGCGGTGGTCGCGTGCAACGACCAGGGCACAGAGGAGCCTCAACGCGGTGTCCCCGAAGCAGCAAATGCTGTTAGAAGTCCTCTACTACAGAAGAAATTCCGATACGATACATTACATTGTTCCCACTGAAGGTCATAATATCTAATATAATAATTGCTCCCAATAATCCAAATTCCGTATCTACAACATAGCCGTATTGCATAATATTTCTTGTCAGTATGTATCAAAAGATTTATACACAACAATTAAAAAAAAATATTGTGTCGCGTTCGCCATAACTCAAATGAACATATCTGGGAGAAATTACCCAAACAATTCCTACGGTTATCCTGCGTTGGTTTGAACACAATACATCTAAACTTGCCTCCAGCATATCCTGTCCAGAGAGTCAAAAGCATTCGGTAGATAATAAATCAGAGCGTTTAACAACTATCTCTTACTAGGTTACTCCATGAAAATATAGAAGACGAAATTTGATATTGAAGTGTCTGTTGTATTCTACACAGAACACAGAAAACGAGAAAGGTAAAAAAAAACTGAAATAAAAAGATTTCAACTCCTAGTTTAGTTCCAATGTATACTGATTCTTATTTTTTAAGTTTCAATTAGAGCTGAGTCATCGCAGTAATATCGCAACCAATAAAACGAATTTGTATATGGGTCATTCTTTGTATAATAAGCCAAAAAAAAATCGACCATCACGAACTTCAACAAAAACAGTTTTTTATAGTTAATTACGTCGAGGAATGAGGTTTATGCCAATTGATTCCATATTTTTGTCATTTTATATCATTGAGTGAATCCAAGTCTGTTTTGACATAAATGAAGCCTATATGAACAGCAAATGAAAAATGCTTAAAAAAGTACTCTCATAAAGATAATTATAGTGTTTTATACAGAAAGTTTAGACTTCATTTTATTGTTTTCAACCATATTATTATATTATTTTTGTCAAAAGAAGAACATTTTCGAGTAAAACTATATTTGTTCAACCACTGCTAAATACTTTTCAAGCACATCGAAACAATAACCAAATGTGTAAGTGTAGCAGACAAATTATTTGACAGCGTCTATATCAAACTTTCAAGCGAAATATCGCTAATGCAGATGTAATGCATACTAATTGTACCTTACGTACAGAAATTTAAGGAAAATCGTTGGAGTCATTTTTGAGAAACATTCAAAACTGTATTTTGACTTTCATGTGAAGTATCCTTTGTTTTAAAGTTGAAATAAAATTAGAGCACGTGCATCGACAACAAGTAAATTCTGCTGTAAATACGAAATATGAATTAAATATATACAAACGTTTACTGAGAATCGCTGCGCACAGACGGACGGACGTAATGCCAAGAACAGCTTTTTCTGAATCAGGGATAAGCAAAACGGATATTCCCGTCGAAATCTCGCTTGCGAATTTTTTCACGATTCCAAAACTTTCTGTGTACTACGTATTAAAAATCATAATCAAATGTCACGAGGCCAATGTGAAGTATAAGCCGCCATTACGTCGCTGTTTGAGACAAGCATGCTGGTCCTGCTTTTCCAGTCGGAAGCAAAGCACGTGTGTCTCACACGCGAAAGAGCGATTTCTGCGAGTTAATGACACGAATCTCTTCCACGAGACGCCGCAAAACGGATTTTGGAAAAGAAAACACGAGACGTTATTCGCGTACGTTCAGCTCCTCCGTGTGTGTTTACTCCTTTCATCTCGCACGTGCCACGGAATATTCCGCACTAACTTTGTCGTGCAGATAAAGGACGCAATGAGAATTACGAAATTTAAAACGTGAAAAGCACAACGCGCGGATTTTGTTAAAAAGAATCTAAACATTTGAAATGAAGTCAGAGACAATTTAACTCCTCGACCGAAAGAAAATTAAAAACTATTTAAATAATTCTTAAGATTTAAAAACCATTAAATTTACGAAATTATACTACAGAAACATTCAATTCAACAATTCAATAAACATCAGCATATTTCCTCGCCTATGGTGGGATGAACTATCAAGGAAGATATAATAAACAGTTATATGATCGAGATAAGCATAAATTTGTTTTAACTTCAATACAAAGATAGCAAACATGGAAATGGGTCAAGCAATTACAGCCACTCAACGATTGTAAGAACAAAATGTTTATTTCGTTCTAGTTGTAATTGTTCCAATCTTCCGGAAATAAATCGGAGAGCGAAGTAAATCGTATTACGTCCTAGTAAAGATCATATCACCATATGAAGGATCCACAGGACACGAAGCTATGTCAGGTCGCTTGTATGCTTTATACTACACACCCAGAAGTACACACTTTGACAGCGAGACTCCAATTCTCAAAAAGGTGAGTATTCTCTGGAAGTCAAAGGATGGTGTTCTTGTTTCTCGTTCATTTGCATTTTCCACCCAGACAACCCGTCGTGCCAAAAGCCTGTGTTAGCTACTCCACTTAAGAGCACGTCCCTGCCCTGGACAGAAGACGTGAGCAAATAGATAACAGTCCGAATCACGGCAACTCGGCAATTGCGAGAAGTTTGCCTGCCCGTGCTTCTTAATCGAATGAAGCCCAGAGATAGCACAAAGCGTTTAGAAAGGCACACATCCTCAGGATATAAGACCTTCATCAGAATTAATAGAGGAGGCGAGGACGAACACTTTACACACAACACCCGCGGAATATTTAACAGTCACGTTGCGCTGCGGAATATTTATGGGGACGAAAGAAAAGATTTAGCAGCAGACGTAGAAGAGATTAGGAAGCGGTCTTGCAAAGATAGGAGACCCAACCCTAGGCACTTGAAATCTCGGCATCACACTACACTCTTTAAAAAAGTGAAAGAATCCTCAAGTAAAGGATAATACCAAAATTGATTAGTTATTGCATTCCATCTCTTATTTATTCCATCCCTTATTCTATTCCATTTCTTATTTATGATGAAGCGAGGTTCACGTCATGAGGTTGTATCGCGCCTTTACTTCATTAACTGGGTTTAACGAATAGCGTAAGTGAAATTTCGCTGGTATTATGCATATACTAAACCACCTGTGTGCAATGGACGAGGAGAACCTCAAATAAGAACCTCACACAACTGCACTGAGTGGAGGACCCAACGCGCGCTCTCCCAACTAGACGTTTGGTCTACACCAACGCAGTCGCTAACAAAATCTAGAGAATTTTTATCGTAAGATTACTTTCAAACATATAGCAACATAAATTCACAGATAACTCAAGAATGAGACAAGAAGGCACGAGATTAACGTACACCATTTTCAAGTAGTCTGTATGAGAAATAAGTCACTAAACTAGCGAAAAGAAACCTAGTTTCTGAGATACTTAAAGTTTAAATAAACTGAGAAACCCGATTTTCCTTTACGCAAACATCGCTGGAGTATCTCTTCAAGGAAAATGGTTCCTCATTCACCCTTATCGTCCTCTCTCACTCGCAGAGGGATCGATCCTAAGAGTACGAGAACACTGGGCCACTGGGACGGGGCTGGAGGTGAGTGCTAATGGAGCTTAAATCATGGGAGCAAAGATACGGCGACGACAGAGTTCCACAATAAAAAAGAATCTGCGACTCTGGCACCCAGTCTGCACAAGAGCACCCACCCAACCACCCAACCATTCTGGCACTGGACGAAGAGACGAACGGACGGACGGACCAAGGACGCGAAGGAACGAACACAAAAAGGGAGGAATCACAAAGGACGAGTCTTGTAAAAGACTCGCGTCTTCTCTTCGTCCTTCAAAGTTCGAAAGCATATTCTGATGAGGTAGCAGCGAATATTATGATTCAAGAGAACAGGTCTTCACAGAGATCTCTCCACTCGCAAATGAAACCCATACATAAAAATAACGAGAGCATTTGCTCCTCCGCACTAGAATTGGAACTAACAGCGAATTAGAGCTACGAAAGGGATAATCTCAGACTCGTAAAAGTTGGAAAAAAATACACAGACCATTTTCAAATAAGTTATTAAAAACTTAAATTCACAAATAAAATATTGACAGTATATTACCCCTACAATATTGAGGGCATGTTTGTTCGGATTCCATTATGAGTTAATGTGCATTTTCTAACGTTAAATAAAGTAAAAGAAAAATGATTATTCTATGAAATTGGACAATGTTAGACAACTTTCTCATACCAAAACACCTCTATTCTGTGATTTTCATTCATTTGATTCTTCTCGAGAAAAACTCCACAAATATATGAGTATACACAATTATATTTTACAATTATTGTACGCCTCATCGTACATAATTTACGGTGTATGATGAGTTATATATATATATATATATATATATATATATATATATATATATATATATATATATNCCACTCAAATCACAAATGCCTTCCAAAAGTTCGTCTCCCATGGTCGTCTCACGGTCAACTTTCGAAAGCGAACCTACATTGCCCCTAAACCTTGGCGCTACAAAACGAAAGACTTATAAAGGAAATATGGTGAAAATTTCATCCAGTCATAAATGCGACTCAATGCAGTTGCTGCAGCACGAAGGTCGTGGAAGCTTGTGTCAAGCGAAGAGGTGCAAATATTCTCCTTTCTCATTGCATTTCATATATTTTCCGAGTACTAGAAAGCGTCGCTTGGTTCAAACGTGCGTCGCGAAACTCTCCTTCCAAAAACAATTAAATGATGTTAATGTTCGAAAATATCGAATATTTTCTCGTGTTCATATACATATCATTAGACAAACATGCGATGACCGGCTGTTGTTGGCGCTATACGTTTGTGTCATTTCCTATTCGGATTCCATCGAGAAGCACAACCTCGATCGTCGGCAACGACCCGCTCCTTTCACAACCCTTGGGTCTCGTCACAGACTGCGCGGCATCGCACAGTCACTCGCAAGGAAGAACCCGAGAAGAGCACTGCCAAGTGTGAAGTTCTCATGTTTATCAAGCAAATTATTACACTCTGAATTTGTTCATGTATTTCCATACAAATAAGTTAACTGTTATGTGATATACCTAGATTAAAGAACATTGACCAGAGGAACCAGAAGTGTCACGGATCACAGCAGGGGTAAGTGATTATAGGAATTCCCTGCGTCCCTTCACACGAGGTCCACTCAGCCCCTCAGAAACAATTCCACCTCACGAATTGAATAAATGAAGAAAAAAACTATTTTTATTTAGCTAAATGTATGTACAATTTATATGCATACATTTTACAAAAGAGAAAATAAACAATAGTCGCACAAATTAAAACAAAGTTGATAATACTCCAGAGAGAATTTTTGATCCCCTCTTTTCAGCACTAAAATATCAAAGAAAGATTGAAACTTTTTATCAAGAATTCGTCTCACTCAAGGCATATTTATAATTAAATCCCATCATTTGACGACAGTAAAAAATCATAAAATTGCAGGTCTATAAAACTACAATATCGTTTTTCTCATTATACTGAAAATGTCATTAGTTGACACATAATTTTATTAATGAGATATATACTTAAGTAAAGAATAATTTGTTCAGAAATCGTGAGAGAAGATATAAATACAACTAATCTCTGAGAACGGAATAAGAAAGGAAGTTTCTAATCGTATTATACGCTCATTGCCAGACAAAAAAGGAGTGGATAACTGTGAAAGCGGAGCGCTTCATTTCCCTTCAGCTCTGAGTTATCTCGTTTGAGAGAAAGGATTAGCATCATCCATGTAAAATCGCTCCGTTTCCCTGGAGCGATCGAACAGCGAGATAAGAGAGAAGAACGTCATTAGCTAGATACAGGCGAACACTCGCAATGGACCAATACTTGAAACACTCCCTCAATGACCCCGCTCTCAGGAAGAAAAAAAAACAACTCATCCTACTCCATCTTGATGGGGACTGAGCTTAAAGAGAAAGACTCGTTATCTGAAGGGAAAACATATTGGTCGCAACTCATTCTGTGCGACAACGACCCATTAAGAGCTGGAACAGAGACCACTTCAATGCGACTGCATCGTGGAAAACAAAAAGAAAAGAGTTGAAAAGACGAGAAGCGAAAAGCGCACTTAAGTCGCATGGCAACATCATTTGGTCTTCAACGCCACGTGAACTCACGCTACCGCCCAACCAGTGGTGGGGGATCTACGGGGGTGGGGGCTATAGTCCCCCTCATTGTTCCTGAACTCTTAACAGATAAAAACGAAGTTGATCGATTGCATACTTTGTAAAAGTGTTACCGAGTTAATAACTGTTATTGTTATGAAAATATAAATGTTATTGTTGTAATTAATATTATTGTTATTAATAATATAATTGTTGATGTTATTAATAGTAGATAAGGAAAATTAATAATACCATATTAATAACTTTCAAAAATAATTGTTATTGCTATTAATAATATCTTATTGTTAATTATTTACTTGATGCTTTTTATTTACAGGTAAAGTTTATAAAATTTGCGACATATATTTCCACTAAAAATTTCCTCGAAATCGTTTAAATACGACACAAAAATGTTTCCCGTCACGCGACTTTTCGCGTCAAATAGGAATTCATTTTCATTCATTCCGGGAACTCTTTTTACACGAACACCTTTTTTCTTCTATTCTGAATCGCACACTTTTATTGATCAACATTATAACAAAATTTTCATGTATAAATCCAATCACAATACACGGACACGTAGAATTGAGTAATACAGAAGGTTTGAAAAGGAAGACCAAAGCGATTTATCTCGTTCATTTACTAAAAAATAATGAACCACAAGACTCAACGTGATAGAATCGACAGAACTAACACGGAGCTAAAAGAATTAATTCACAATTTTTTGTAGAAAAGTGATCTGAACAAAACACGAACATAGCGGTTACACTTGTGTGGATGGTATTAAACGAAATATGAAAATGTCCAGAAGTAATACTGAGTTATCAGACTGATAAATACAAAACACAGTGCCGACCGCGGAACTGGTAGCGTTTCTCCATACTGTTGAGGTGGAGAGATCAGGTTCGATTCTCTGTCAAACCCAAATCTACGGGCGTTGGAACAGTACGACTAAAACTGGCTTCGCACTTGCGATTTTCAGTCGCGCGTTATTATGTCGTGTGAATAGAACACACAGCAGTCAATAAGATTCCACGCATCCTCGTGACTAAAATGACAGTCGAGCGCACTTGTGTGGCAACGACAGGTTCACATTTCGAGTTGAGAAGTTTACCAGCGCTGAAGATCAAAGCAGCCTATGTTCAATGGTTGTAAGTATGTCGGTTGACGAAAATGATCTTGGTAGTTCCCAGGTTGTACTTGACAATGATAAATTAATTCGTGCCCCATAATTGCCCTTTGGATGTTCTCGGACTAACGATGCGATGCACTCAATGTTTTCTCAAACCTCAAGCATAAGCGCCGGGTATTGAACCCGGTTCAATACGCGGGATGACTTGATGAGCCAGAACGCTACCACCTGAACNGCTTCCAACGTCTTTTGGGAATCGGTTGAGCAGCTACCTCGTGTATCCCGCTGCCCTGAATCCAGTGACCTCTCGCCCAGGATGCAGGCCACCCACTGCTACAGGTGATCTCGTGAAACATTGATAGGACACTCCCTTCTGAACACTTCCCAGAGTTAACACAGCAAGTGAAGGGTGGAGGGTGGCCGGGGAGAAACCTAACAAGAGTTGCCACAACGCGGTCACATTAACCCATCTACATCGAAGAAACGCGGAACAAATTTTCCATAAACGCAACAAGAAACTCACAGGCTACTATTTTGTTAAGGGTGTTCTTGACACAATACATGCAAACCATTAAATTTTGTTAGTAAATACGTTTCAAATTTTAACTCACAACTTCCGATTACCTACTCGTGGACGAGTGTTTGCAACGTCAAGAACCTGGTAAAAATTGCGACGGACCTCCTGCTCTGGTCTCAGGTGTGCTATCCATTGCACCACCCGCCTCGACTCCTATGTCCCCGGCGTGCGGACTTGCGAGTCAAGGCGGGTGGTGCAATGGATAGCACACCTGAGACCAGAGCAGGAGGTCCTGGGTTCGAGTCCCGGTCCGTCGCAATTTTCACCTGGCTGTCGACGTTGCAAATACACGTTTCATGTTTAATAAAAATAATATTATCGAGATTATTTACGAGATAATGGAATTAATTTCCCGAATAATCGGAAAGTAGAGAGATCTGGCCCCGACTACAGTAAACCAACAACAGAGAAGAAAATTCACGTTTATTGAAATTATATAATTGTACAGACATGTAGAACTAACAACAGAATCTGTTTTAAGCCTCTAGGCAAATTTTGTCACCAAATGTGAAGAATAACTGTAAAGAGAACTAGCAGAGAACGAACAGTATTAAAAAAGTATCATGTTTTGTTAAATATTTCACGTTATTATATTCTACATGTTTGTTCACCGTGGATAATTAATCACTGCACCACCGATACGGTAAACCTGCAAATGAATATGCAATTGCGATTATCTCGTAGAGATTATCGTGAGTGTCTAAATCCCTGAAACGCCATGTGACAGAACTCGTATTTCGCCAAGGCAGCTTTTATCACGAGACAACACAGACACGTCGAATCTATACTCCAAGTCATCTGACTTAAATACAGGAAAATAAAATAAAATAAAGGAAATGCACTGGGTTTAATAGTTTATTGTATATTAGTCACAGTAAATTACATTCTCTTCAACGTGGTCTTAGGTAATTTATAACTATATATTTGTTTATGTAGTATGAAACTAATCGGCTTGATGTTGATATAGCGCATGTGTACAGTGTAGCCAACACTATATGCTCCGCCATCATTTACAAGTGTAATGATATTTGTTGTGTTATCTGAGTATTACCTACTCGTGGACGGTCGGTTTTGTGACTACTGGCAGAAGTTGGCAATTCGTGTTCAGCGGCCATATTGCATTATTTTTGGTAAAGTTACATGACTCGGAGTATACACCCCACTCCCGTCTTAAATACGAGATAGTTGAATAAGTTTGGGTCCAATAATTACCTTCGTGGTTCAACCCTTAAACCGCATTTCATAAGCTTATAAAGTTAATCCCAAACGAATCAGGGTGTTTGGCGACTGTTGCTCAGATTCAGAAGCAGCAGCAGCAGCAGGGATCTCGAGAGGAAGCAGGTGTCCCGGCGAGGGAGAATAAAAGACCCCGACGAGGAAAGCGTCTGCACACAAGACAAGGGTGAAAGGGTCTCAAGCGAAAATAGTGTCGCAGTGTTACCCAAGAGAAGAGCCCTAATGAATACCAAGGGAGAGAGCGAGACGTAACGATGCGCGACAGAAACGAAAATATGGGAACGACACTTTCGAACGGACGAATATAAAATACAGTTCACATCGGACCAGAAGTGGGACGAACCTTCATCGCAAAGTGGAAGGAAGAGTAAAGGCGGAAAGAGGGAGTGAAGTTGAGCGTCGTCAAGGGATTGCAACGGAGGGAGGAAGAAGAATAAGAAGATTGTGCAGACGAAGCAGAACTGGTGCGGCGAAGCACAGGCAGCCAACGCTCGCTAGCAAGAGAGCAGGGGTCGTTAAGGGAGACCCTCCATTACTGGCCGTATCAATTTCCTGCCACCCTCACAGTCGCCTCCCGGAGGACGCCCAGAGGGCGACGAGGCTGATGTGGCGGAACTGACTGAATTGCTGTGAATAACGCAGATATTGGAGATGAAGAGATAGAAGCCACGATCAAGTAAGGTAATGAAATATCAAGGAGAGATACTGGAGGTAGAAATTACGAACGTCGGAAGCGGTCCCATAGATATATGAACGGCATAACAGCATACGGGAGAATAATGGAGAGTGGATGAGGGATATTGAACTAGCGGAAGAGGACCGTGGGCATGGAAGATATAAACAGAGTTCGTCTCCGTTGGATACGTGCGTGCTGAAAGAAGGGAATTTAGCCGCGATAGAGTCGATCGACAGGAAATGGGGAAGAGGGACGAGGATGTTGGCGGGAATAATGACGATAAAACTTTAATGAAGAGAGAAAACGTTGGGGGGGGGGAGAATTTCCGTAACAAAGACCCAACGCTGATGGGGAATTCGTTACAGGGAAATATAAATAGGAACATCAGCGGAGGAAACGTAGTCGTAAAAGGAAGGAAAAGACGAGGAAGAAGAAGAAGAAGAAGAAGAAGNCGGTAAACGATTAAAGCGAAGACGCTACTCTAAAAGCGAGTGAAGCGCGGCCAAGCAAAAGGATCTCGACGTCAGCTTATTAAAATTTATGTCTCCTTGGAAGGAATTAAGTTGAACTTTGGAAAACGTGTCAAAATGGCCGGGCGACGCGGTAATTCCCGTGTTCCGCTATCAACTCCAGTGATGCGCTCTAGAGATGACTCTGAGAACTAAGAGTGTGGAGAGTGTTGCAACTGACTAACTTCGCAGTTGAACTGAGGGAACTTAAGGAAGCGAAGGTGCGCTCGCTGGCTGACACACACTTGCTTTTTCTTCAAATCCGCCAGCTACGTGAGTTGCAGCTGTTACATTCCTCCGTGTAAAATCAAGAAAATAAAACGGACCTTACCAAATCATATAATTATTCCCGAATACAAAAACAAAATTTACCAATGATGAAAGAGTCGAGAAATGAAAAAGATATTGTAAGACGTTTACCAACGCAATACACTTCGATACGTGTACATACATTACTAGCACATAATGGAATACGCCATGTGTACTCACCAACACAGGATATGTGTGGGCGGCAGCTGTCGAGTATCACTTACCTAAAACACACAACAATGTTTTATAAACACACAGTCGAGAGGCTTGCTCTTCAAAATGCATTAATGTAATGCTAGTATGCAAATCAGTAAATACACTCAAGTATAGCACGTTCGCTGCAAATTCTTCCGAATCGAATTACCATGACTTAGCATACATTAAAGGTTGGCTATTACGAGGGAGCTTATTAGAAGCTGAAGCTTCATTTACGGGCGAACATGGTAAACAAATTTTGAAGCTTCATTTAAAATAGGAAGGAGTAAATTATCTGAGAAATGGAGTCTGCGAAAGAAAACTGAGCTGGAGTTCGCTGAAATAGGAAACGACCGGCAGAGTAACACAACATCCAACGCCTGGCTCTTTACGGAGAACGCAATCTGCTCGACAGGCGTGTATGAAGCAGCAACGATTGCATCCCATCCTCTGCAAGGCGCCGCCACGCCGCCGCCGTGCCGCCCGCTGCGTTTTTATTGGGTTGACATTGAGGAGTTCCTCGAACTCAACGCAAACTGAACCGCGAACACTCTCCCTATACAAACGCAAAGAAAGAAAAAAATAAAAAGAGAGGAGGATTCTCGAATAGAAGATAACTTTTCGAGTTAAACCGAGGAATTTCGAGCCCGCAAGATCGATGTCAATCGCATTATCAGTGGTTCTTGCATGGAAGCACTCTATCGCTCTTCGATTTGCCAATGTAATAGAGTTCGACACGAGAAAGACAAACGCGTACAAATTGCTTTCCCGCGCGGAACTTCAACTTCTCTAATAAGTTCAAGTTCTGTGCTTGCGGCGGAGGCCGCACAAACAAAGACATCGCCTCGTCGATCACGAACGGCTTCGTAACCTAACCCCCGCGATTCCACGACCTCCATTTGCTTAAGTCAATATCCACGCGCTCTCAGAAGTCGGGGATGGGGTGGAGAGGACGTGAGGGTGAAAGATGAGGAAAACCAACCCTGAGCACAAATCATGCCACTACCTGCCCGGCAGCATCAACCAGCCCCTCCTTACGCGATCAGGTAGGGCAAGCGGCGACCGGTGCGACGTGATCGGGATCACATCGCCCTTCGACGAAACCGCCCCCCCCTCCCCCTCCCGCAATCCCCACAAACGGAAAAGGCGTGACCCCGAAACCTTAGAGAGAGCCCTAAATCAGCGAGACACCGCGAAAATAATAGGCAATGCATGCGCAATGAGATGAGAAGAGGCCGCGCCACATATCACTACCACGTGTTTCATTACGAGCTTCCGTCGAGACAAAGGAGTCACCGCAGTAGGGGGGTGGGGGTGGGGGTGGAGTGGGGAAGGCTTACGCACTCTGGTGGAGAAACAGAACACGCTGTAGAAAAAACCGACTTTATGCAAATAGCTCGTAAAGAAACTTCGTACACCAAGAGGTCGGAAGACAAAAAAGAAGAAAAAAACGTTCGTAGGACTATCCGCAGATTTGTGAAGAAAAAAATTCACCCATTGTATATGTAATAAGGGGTTGAATAATTGAGGAGAACGGAAGAGAATGGAGAAAAAGAAAGGGCGTGAAATATTCTGGATTTCTAATTAAGCCAATGATATGATTTTTAGTCATAGTGCTCTTTTGAAATAGACAAACGCAGGGGGGGGGGAGAGTAATAATTCCGCGCTCTCGGTACATGAATTTGCGGAAAAGAAACAATAGGTCTAAATTTCACTTTATTTTCAAATAAACAAAAAACATACTCATTTTAAAGTTCCGATTGTTAAAAACGAAATAATACATCCTAAGTCGGAAAAGTTAATTTTACTATATTCTGTACAAACGATACGATTTTTTTTAAAAATAGGGATCAAAAAAATTATTGAAATATGTTGGCACGTGATTTTTATGCGTTAGTTTTCTTAATCCCTTCTTTTCACTGATTATATACAAAAATAAGATATCTTTACCCTGCAGCAGAGCTAAGAATCTTTTTGAAATGGGAGAAAGGAACTGTTTTCTTGTACGTATGCTTACTGACCCACGTTTGAAGCTTATTTACCTGATTTCATATCTCCCTTGAAATAGGAGACACACGCCAGGTGGCGCTTTTCCCATTACGCACCCCCCCCACCGCCCCTAGGGGGCTGATGGACTGAGGGTGCGTCAGTTACATGCAGGGCGTACACGTGGGAGCCAACAGCCGTTGATCACGCGCGAACACGCACCCGCTTCTTCTCACGGACGGACAAAGGAAAGGAACACGAGAGATGGAATCCTTCAGAAACACACGGGTCGTTTCTCCGAAACCACATTGCAAGAGTCTGAAGGTCGCAGCTGGAAAGACTTACGAGCTGTTGCCAAGGAATAGGAAGAAATGGAAGAGCTTTGTAGACAACCTGTGCTCCTAGCGGAGCAATGGAATACATTATTATTATTATTATTATTATTATTATATTTTATCAACGACAAATATGTTAGGAAATTAAGGTATATATTAGGAATTCCTTAGGGGCTGCAACTATTGAAATAATAAATCTCGAATTCAAAGTGATTTAATAGTTACGATTTATAAACCAAAGTTTGCGAATAATCTACAGTCGGAAATAATAAATACTAGTGAAAGTACTTTCTGATGTTTTATTAAATACAATACTTGTTGGTATTATGTTAATATTATAACAAGTACCGAACTATTGTTATTTTTAGGAGTTTGTTGAAATGTTAAATCCAACTCTGCTTTATGGCCCACGATCGGAATTGATGGGATGGTCCCTTGCTTACTTCTTGAAAGTAAATTACTTTATTGTCCTCCACGTGGTCATACGCAGTTCGTAACTCCTTTTTTGACAATAAAGTTTACAGATTATAAATCTTCATCTCTACTGAAAAATATTTTTTTGTTTATTTACTTTGATTTCAGTAGCGAAATAAATATAAGATTAATTCCATTTTCATACCGTCAAATCAGTTTCACATCCATCTTCGTTTTGATTTTACAATATTTTAATCCGAAAAGATGAAAATTCTTTTCTTAAAATCATATTAAAGCTAAATATTTTCTTCTTTAACAGATTTAATCGAAATCTATGTGACAAAATAATTTGGACTTCCAGTCTCCTATCATTAGTTTGAGTGTACTGCCTGAAGATAAACGTAATTTCAATCCTTAACAACAAAAGAAGATTGTTTAACAAAATTTCACAAGAGATCAGATTAGGGATAGAGATAATTCATGAAAACGACTAGCTTCAATGTTTCCACGGTGAAATGAGGTAAATAATAAATGAAAGGAACGTGATTTCAAAGGAAGAAAGAACACGAGAAGTCAATTAAACTGAAATTTCTCAATATCATGTAACAAAAATGAAACCACAGAGAGGACGCGGGAAATCTTGCTCAGAAGAATGAAGAATTGTGGAGTGAATGAAAGAGAACCCGACGACTTGAAGAGATTGGGAAGAGAGAACGCTTCGACACTTCCGAGAAAATGATTAAATCTGAGCGCAAAGAGAAGAGAAGAGAAGAGAAGGTTTCGGATCTCGGAATAAGCTTCTTCAGAAACATAAGACGTCGGGAAGCGAACTGCAATTGAGACATTGAGCGAAATCTACAGCTTTATTCACATTTTGATATAAACAGAAACATTGAAACGCATCCAATTCTGGTATCTTTGTACTGATCATTGTTTTACAGTTCACACATTGACATTGCACATGCAAAATGAAGTCCCCGACTAAATGATAATAATTCGCTCCATTTCGGATCACTCTAATTACCAATTGCTTCGTAAAGCGCATAACACGATTAACATCAGTTTAAAATACACACCTAAAAAGTGTCTGGTTTATTTTATTTGTTTTTTAGCGCCCTGTACACGAAAAAATTACTCCTCATATCTTCAGATGAGTTTACTTCTTTTCCCCATTCATTTAATTCCTATATTCCAGTCACTATTCTAAAATTCTCTCAACGACGTTTAAATGCACCACAGTAATTTCTAATACCAGTCACCTTTTTTGCACTCACAAATGAAACTTCTCCTTCAAAATTAATTTAATGATAATCTCACATTAAAATCTTTATCAGGGTCGACTTTTCATAGTGAGATTTTACGAAGCTCACTAACATGATTGGATGGAAAAAATAAAGTACATTAATATTTACTTCCTAAAAGCGTCGAATGTTAACTGAACACAATAGAATGAAGTTTCGAATTTCGTATACTTTGTATTTGAATATAGCAGGTGATGGCGAGCTGATACTACGCAAACGCTTACGGGAAAGAAGAAGAGGCGACACCACGTCGAGGGGTTTATTTGAGAAGAAGATTGCACCCGCTCCCAACCCCCTCTCGAGCAATTTGCAGCGAGCAGCGGAGTAGGTTCATCAGTCTCTGATTGGTGGAAACTGATGCGAGGGAAGAAGAAGTTCCTCTCACCCCTTCACGAATCCTTCTCCCTCACCCTCCGCAGCAATGAAGAAGACAACATTGCAGAAAGGAAAGTCAACTTACTATTAATTTTAAACACACAAAGATGAAAATTAAAATTCCAACGGACATTTGATTTATAAACAATGTTTTCCGAGAAATCTATACTTTAATAATAATACGTACTTGTGAAATAAACTTTTTGTGTCTTACTTAATACAAATTTGACGGTATTTTGGAAATATTATAAAACGTACAAAACTATTTTTGTTCTAATCTTAGGAGTGTGCTGAAATGTTAAATCCGCCTCCGTCTTATCGGAATTGATGAGGTGGCCTCTTACTTGCTTCCGGAAGGTAAATTAGTTTACTGTCCTCCACTTGGTCATACGCAGTTTTTAACGACTTCTTGATCATATATATTTCAATTCTCGTAGTTGTCTATGCTCGATAAATATTTTACCCAAATGAAGCAATGATAACGGAAGCAAATCAAACATTTCCTGGTTTTGTAGTTCATACATTTACAATTTCTCTAACATTTCTGGCTCTTCGGGCGCTAGAAATGAAAAAAATACAACTGCCATATCTACATGCCGTGTTATAACATCGACAAAATACCAACGAATATGTGTATAATAAATCGCGAAAATGTTATTTCAAAAATACGTATTATTATCACACAACATATTACTATTGGTAAAATAACTCTAAATTCGAGATTAATTACTACAATAGGTCGCCGTCCCTAGATAAGAGCCCAGAGGGTCTGTAGGTAAAATCCGCTTTCGGCCGAAGGAAAACCGGAGAAAAACCCGGGTCAAAATACACAAGAATTTCCAATACTTTTCTTTTTTTGCTCGCTAGTTGTTGCTTACGACGAATCTCCGGTTTCCACAATTGCATGTGCGATTAAAAACCGTCCTGGGGTGTTCTCTCCTCCGGAGGCTTAGCAAGAGCTTTGTAAAAAGGAGCTTCTAACAGTGTCTCCAGTCGACTGGAGGAAGTTGATGGAGGAGGGGAAAGATCTAATGAATGGAGGGAATTTCTCACGCACAAATATGCCCTTCATTAGCGCGAACAATGCACTCTCAAAAGGCAAGATGAAAGACTTGACTTAAAAGAGGTAACATGACGAAGAAACTAGGATAGTTGCTATAAAGCATCTTAAAAACGACTTGGTAAATTAAATAAAAATGAAGGGAGACACGAAGGTTCACTAGAAATTCTACTTTTCTAACATTTTCACGATGATTTTTTAATCGTACAACAAAATTCTATGGAAGTAATTTAATAAAAACAGTTCTGAGTAAGACAAAATATATTGTCTCCAATAAACAAGGGATTTAAGAAAACAAGTAGAACCCCCTAAAAATTGGTAACTCCATTATAGAAATTTACTTCCGTCTGCAAAAACTAGAACCACTCTTTAAAATCTATAACAATGTATTTCCGATGCAATGCAAAAAAGAAATAATAGAATTTCCACCAAACACTTTGCGAAATGAAAGATAAACGAAATTACAAGAGACTCGTAACTCCCTGGGGCTTTTCTTTGAAAAACGTCCGTTGAGTATTCGGATTTCCAGCATTCATAGTGAGTAGTAAGCATGGTTTTGGGTTTTGCCGACAGCTGAAAACTTGCGTCAACAAGATATTTATTCGAAGGACAAGAAGCCTTGCACTATTGACGTGGTCCTCTGATTCGGAAGAAGAATTCGCCAGGCGCCACGCAGCTGCGTCGAGCGACGTTCTCTCACTTACCTCCCAACCGGAACGAGCAGAGGACGCGTCCAACCGACTCAGCCGAAACACACGAAACACCATCGTCTTCCAATGAACTCTGTCTCAGTTTATGATATTGGTTGGAAGACACTGACTTAACATTCAAAGTATACTTGGAAGTAGTTTACTCAGAATCTTTTTTCGAAAACCTTTCAAGAAAATATTTCAGACAGAAAGACTGAAATGTATGAAAAGTGAAATGTATACTAAAGTTTTTATGCGAAGAAACAAATAAATGAATAATGCAAACGAAATCGTAGCATCTCGAGACGTGTGCTTTCGGCTGAGCCAGAAGAAAGAAAGAAAGAAAGAAAGAAGATAGAAGTGAGTACCTAGAATGAGCCGAAGCAAGCAGTTGAGCTCCGGGGAGCCCGCCATGGTTCTTCAATCGGGCGTGGGCGGCGGAGGCCGGCGCAGGGGGCGCTGGCGGGCGATGCAGATGGCGGAGGCGTGAGAGACGGCCATGACGCGAGGCGACGAAGGGGGTCGGATGTCAACGCATCCTCGTCCTCAGGCAACGTCCAACGCTCTGCGACACCCACCCCCACCCAAATGCTCTTGCACCACCCTCACCCAAATGCCTTTGCTGCACACATGGACGACTTTCACCACGAAATACCGGGTTTTCTCGGGGCAAGAAAATTGGAGGGGTGATAGATCACAATAATAAGAACAAACTAATCGTGCAAAACCATTGCACATATCTTTCTCACATACGTTTCTCCGTCTGGCGCATCGAGGGAGGAAAAATTTTATATTGTGAAAGGGTCATTTCTGGCGTGGTCTTCTATAATTTGGTCGTCTTCCAGTACCGTATTCACTCTCACAGTCGCTAGTTGAGCTTATTACTGTCTTTCATTTGGAATTTGAAACTGAAATAAATATTCAACATTTATTTCAAAACATATAGCGACATATCAGTCTAATAAATATCGTAAAAAAGTTATGTAAATGTAATTTCGTTGTAGAGAAAAATTGAGGTATTTTCGTATCTGCAATGCGTTTACTGTACTCCTGTGTATTTTAACATTATCATTTCTTTCACCACTTTTTCAGAATCAGAGATCGCCAGAACGGATGTTTCCGTCGAAATCTCGCTTTCGAATTTTTTCACGATATTAATACTTTCTATATACTACGTATATGATAAAATAAAATTCATCAAGGTACACAACGTCCACCGGAAGAGGCAAAATGACACAAAGGCAGAGTAAGAACATAGATATATGGAAAGTGGAGAAAATGATATAATTGTTCGAAGTTCAACACACTCCAGGGAAAGAATACTCTTCAATATTTGTGTTACTAAAAATCTGCCAGAAAACATTTCGGGGTGGGGATCTATTAGGATCAGATCTTAAAAGGCTCGTTGTGCTTCCACAGTGGTGAATCCTTGAGTTGGTGTCTATCGCCAAGGTGGACGGTTACGCTGCGGCATGTGAAGTGAATGTTTAAGTACAAGGTCGGGACAGCGTGGTGCTCTCTGCGTCATGTGGTCTCAAAGGTTGAACAAAAGAACGAACTTTCAGACGTTGATCATACATCTTATCCGTAGCATGTAGCTATCTTCGAAACCGTCTTCAACAAAAGTTCTAATCTAATGGGAAGTTCGATCCGATATGCTCCCACAATCAATGATCTAGAGAAGTTATGAAATAATTTGTGTAATGATTCGCGACGTCGGTGCTAGGCCTTCACGGGTACTCATAAGCAGAACTTTAAACATTCTCTTTGAATTTGTTGTCGATGTTGAACTTTGAAATATCACTTTCTCAATTCCGATAAAAAAAAGTGCTTTCACGTCATTTTTTCTTGTATTCATATTCTGTGTTATTGTCATTTTATCTTTTCTACCGAGGAACATTTCCAAACTTCTATACCGTAATGATTTTTTGTTCGTATTAATGTTCCCTATCATCTCAATAATTCTTAACGTGCAGTTCTCGGACATTCTGTACAAGTGCAATTCGCTCATGTCACACTAAATACCAAAATTATTTAACGCAAGGTAATCTACAAGAAATTTCATTACTCTTAAATTCCCAACAAAACAAAATTTGAAACTATCACCCGAGAGCATTTCCTTCGTTTCAAAGTCTCATTAAGGGCAGCAGATTTAACAACAATTTGGCGCTGCCTTAATGTGGATTAGCGCACAGCAGCACAAGTTTCGATATTCTCGGTCTCCATCGTCCAATTAGTGATTAGTAATTAGTGGCGGGTATCGTGCCATGGTGACAGTCCCCCTCAGCCCCCCTCGAGGCGTTTTGGAATGTCAAGCTTCCAGAGAGGAAGACCAATGGAACGCCTTTCCCCCATCCCACTCGGTAGTCCTTCCGTAGGGCAAAGTCCACTGCAGTCCTCAACGCATGACTGGGGACTCATCCATTTAGCAACAGAACATAATGAACCGAGAGACAAATTCAAGTCACAAGAGGCGACAGCGAAACCTCGTGACATTTTATAGGATCTGCGTCATGTCAAGAGAGAGAGAGAGAGAGAGAGAGAGAGAAGAAAAAAAAGATGTAATTATTTGTCCAGTACACAGAATGATTCCGAATTCATAGTATAAACTTTATGTGACGCGGTGATTCGCAAGAACTAAGAGAGAAAACGAAACAAAAAGAGTTTGTTGACAAAATACAGTGTACAAAACTGCGCGTCACTTGCGCCCGTACAATAATATACAATTAATGATTATTACTGTGTCCTGAATCAACTCACAATGTTGTACCGTAAATCCAGGATAACCCTGTATAAATGTAAATCAAACCGAAGAGATTACTGAAAATTGTTAAAGATCGTCCACACAATCCTGACGTCACATAGTCAGGGTGATCACGAGAAATAAGCTGAGGAAAGATAAAAAAAAATAATGACAAGATTCGTTACTCATCATTTCTTAATCATTTGCGCTGAAAACGCGTCACGTAAATGGGTCATTTAACACCACATAATGAAGTTGTAAAGTGAATATAGAAATTATTGTTTTAATATCCTTAACAAAAATGTATACATAATGATTTGACATATTATCACTATCATCAAAAGAATATTCGTTGGATAATTACTTAAAAGACGATTATTTTCTTACGGATAAACGTCTTAAACCTTTCTCTCGAATGTAAAAAGAGGATGAGGGAGGATCAAGACCATGAGACTGAAAGGGAGTTCATAAGCAAAACGTCATAAGATGGATTCATCTGTGTCTCGGTTCATGAGAATACACTTAATAGCAAGCAACATTCACACTCGCTGCCATACAAGACTCTCCCTCGAGCTGTGTGCCAGACCAGTTCCTCCCAACCCACGCAGCGGGCGAGTACTTAAGATGTCGGCTCCTTCATGAAATTCAGAACATACTCCACCGGAGGTACCGCGACGTCCTCGCTGCAGAACACACCCTCCGACTCCTCCGTTGCCGCGTCGCAAAATACACTCCCCCCACCCCCACCCTTTTCTCCGCCCCGAAAAAAGTAGCGCGAGACGCGAACGCAAACACCGCAACTCAACCGTTAACTCACGCCATATTCCGAGCAGAATATATGTCTTCGCAAGTGCAGAGGCCGCCGCTACAGCCACAACGGACGAAAACGCTGCTGCATCAAAAAATAAACTTCGTCCATAACAAGCCATTACAAGTTGTAGGGATTCTAAAGTCAACATGCATCTGTGCGCGCCACTCGGTCAAGCTGCTTATATATTCTCTCTCAGGGAACGGTGGATGCACAAGTTTCATACATTAAAATAAGTGGGTGGATTGGGTGGGGAACGCGGGCAGAAGGGAGGTTAAAGAGAACAGGGCACAGACTGTAGGAAACGTGTCACCGCAAAGGCATCGCATTTGCTTCAAACTTATTTCATGTCTTACAGCTATCGAAGCCAAGAGATCTGCTCTACCCTCTCCCCGTGAATTGGAGGAGTGCATGGGGACAAAAGATTGGTTCCTTAGTGTGAGCGTTGGGGGGTGCAGGGGGGCGGGGTCCACCCCGAGCCTCATCCTATAAGGGTTTTCCAAATTGGAAACAAAAAATAACATAAAAAGGAACTAGAATATACAGTAATTTTATGACAATAGTAGGATAACTGATAGCCGATATTCTTATCAAACACAATTTAAAATTCAATTTCAAATTCCTTTTCGTAGTCATTACCTAAGCTTCCAAACATGTTGACGCGTGGTTGGAATAAGGGGCTCTCAAAAAAATATACCCATCCTGGGTCTCATATATTGAAGGTATGCTACTGGTTGAATCTGCAGTAAAGGCTAAAAACCTCACCCTCTTTGGCCCAGTGGGGGATCGAACCACCTACTCCTCTTCCTCCTCCCCTCAACGTATGGTAGGAACGATGACGCAAACACAACTTCACCATTTTCTGCGAACTAATGGTATCTCAGTGTGGACGGAATAATGAATCCATGTCACAGGAGGAAGATTTCAGTAGAAGCTTTTGTTTATTTTTCATTTTGACGAGACGATGTCGAGCGGAGGATGTTTGGAGAAGACGAAACGAGTGAGAACGTTCTCAACCCACCCGCCCACGTTCTGAGGAGCGTAACGTGCTTAGCACGTTGACACTGCGAGATATGCCGACGCTCTCAGAAGAAAAGCAACATGTTTTCGATACGTTATAACTTTCTGGGTTATATAGGTCTGAGTGGAAATGGTGTACAGTTGTGAGGTGAACGAGTGATGTAGTGGTTGACACCCCTGCTATCACAGCAGGATAACGGGTTCGATTCCCGACTCGTCGCTATTTTCACCTGACCGAAAGTTATCGCATATCTTCCCCATGTGTATATGTATGCTTTGTATTCAATGTTTAACGTACACAAAAATATATTTCTCATATTAAAACAATAAAGTTAATAAGCTAAAATAAAATAAAATAAAAAGATATAAGTGTATAAGTACGTAGCAGGAAGGATGAAGATAGATCCCCGTGAGATATAAATAGTAAAATAATATTGTTTCGTTAACTTTCTCTAGTGCCCTGTAGGAAAAAAATTCGTGCTGCGTTTCCCATTCCTTTGTTTCCTAAATACCAATAAAGATATGCGTTTCAAGAAAGCTGCCGCTGCACACAGCGAGGTCACGTATCGATTTGCCGTCGAGACTTTTTTTTTACTTCTTCCTTGAGTCGCGCGATACCTTTCGAAGAAGAGTGGAGTGCCTCAGGGCTCCCGTCTGAGTCCCACGCACTTCGCGACTCCTCCCTACAGCACCGCGTTCGCGATGCAGAATTAATGCGAACGAATACGAAGCATTACTCTTTTGTTCTGCGCTCGCGGAAGCGCGATGAAATAATATTTAAATTACATAAAACAAAAATTATCAAAATTACGGGTAAAAAAGTGAAAACAAGTAGTAAACATCAACATGGGGTCAAGACTATGTATACTATTATGTTTCGATGATATATTAATAAAATAGTGGTAAAACAACTTTTTAATATTTTCTATAATTAGAAAGAGGGGAAAATTTAAATAAAATATTTATTGTCAAAAAAGCAGTTACAAACTGCATATAACCACGTGGAGGACAATAAACTAATTTATTCTCCGGAAGCTAGCAAAGTACCATCTCATCAATCCCGGTCAAGGAACCTAAGGCAGAGGCGGATTGAAAAATTTCAGTAAACTCCTAGATACGATAAAAAGTTAGTTACGTGTTATAATAGTAATAGAATATCAACAACTTTGTAATTTAACACAAAAAATTTATTTCACATGTACGAATAATTATCGAACTATAGATTATTCTGAACATAGTGTTTATAAATCATAAGAATTGAAATAACACTAAATTCGCGATTTATCGTTTCAATAGACGAAAGCCTAGACAAAAGCGTCGAGTACCTATATAAAAAATCCGCCTCTACCCGAAGGAAAACCGGAGAAAAATCCCGAGCCAGTTAAGATTCACAAATCAACACTTAAGTTTGTTTCTTTTTTCTCTGAGAAAGGATGCGCAACCTCTCGCAAATGTGCGTCGCAGCGAAGTTCATCAGAGCTCCTTCCGCACTCCAGCGCTGGAGTTCCACGGACCACACACAAATCCCGGTCGACAGACGCGAAACGTGACGCGCTGCCGTCGTCTTCAAGAGGATTCCCGAGAGGTTCAGAGCCGCCTCGGCAGACGCCGCGAGCTGCAACCCCGAACATTCTGACGTCGTCGTTTCACAGAAGAGAGGAGAGAGAGAGAGAGTTCGTCGTGACGTGTCAAACGGGGTGGGGGAGACAAGTCCTTTGCACGCACATGATAAAACTAAAATACGTAATGGTATGTTTTTTTAACACCAACATTCTACATCTTCAGGTGGAACTAGAAGTAGAATTGTTTTCCTTATTATTATTATTCTAATTGCTATTAAACACAACACAATAAATTATAACGATGAAAAATATTGCTTATTTCTGTATAACAGTTAATAGTTCATTACAAACAATTGTTAGGAACCCGCTTGACTCGGTTGAAAAGCACGAGAGCATAAAGTAAAAACATGGCGACCGAGCGCAACGGTTTCGTAATTTACGCATCACGCTTCGGAAAAAAAACTGAAATATATTTTTGTAGCGTTCGGTGATAGAAGTGGAGTAAAAAATACCACGGAAAATGTACAACAAATGGAAGTAAATTTCAACCATTTACGTCACTGAAAATTTTGTTATTTTTAAAAGAAGTGTTTGTTCCGTAATACGTTATGTATAACACAATCAATTATAATTGGAATTATTTCATTTAAATAGCAGCCGGGGAGATATGTTTTTCAAGGTAAATAATAATAAGCACATGTTAATCTTTTTATTTATGTTGATTTCAAATATTTTAGTGATTTAATTCCATGTACGCTAGTACCACCTTCATCGTGTATTCATTTATCCGCATTGCCATTGAATCACTTAACATCTGCATATTTCTTTAGCACAAACGTAAGTTAGTAATTACTACTAAAATATTTCACACAAACCAAAAAAAATAATTAATTAATTAATAAAAACAAACAAACAGAAGAGAAACATTTTTTGGTGTGTAAACTTTTAGTTCGATGAGAAACAAAACTTCTTAATTAAAATATTAATTATTGAATGTCGAAGCTATTAAATCGAACAAGTGGTTGTGTAGACCAAGTATCGTAAACTACCATGATTCATTAAACCCAAACAAGTGGTTTCTAGTCATACAAAAGGAAAGAGCAACTCCCATTCACTAGCTCCTTCCGATATTAGTTCCAATAGGAGCCACAGCGCCGCGCTCGGATCGTTCGCGTCAATAGCAAACCAGGGCAACGGGCCACCTTGGCAGAGGGGAATCCCATTTATTTATCTTCGTGACAGCCAGAAATGGAACCAAATTAGACTGCTCTTACTGAGGTTGTTAGACCATTCCTGTAGTTAAATAAATCGTACTTTCAACCATCACATCTTTCTTCCAGAATTCGCATTTAACTTCCAGAACGGTCATGTTTAGCAGTTGGAATGCAACCCAGTAAAACTACAGCCATTTGATGTATAGAGAAATTAAAATCTAGATGGAGGCATAAAACTAGTTTTAGACTACAAAATACAATGTAAATATAAAAAATCTCCACTATGCTGACTTTGTCATAACAAAATTTTTGAATTAAAATTTCCACAAACTCCTTTACGACTTAATTACTCCATGACATAATGGAAAGCACATGACGTATATTTACATAGAGAGATTATGACTCGGTGCAACTCACAAAGCATAACGAACCCAGTAATGAAAATATCTTCATCTATTGTTAGAGATGCACAGTACGCAGAAATGGGCAAAAAAGCGCGCATAGCAGTATTTATACTACTGTAAGGCGGTTATTTAACTTTAAACATTTTTCCTTTGCATATTTTGGGTTATCAATAAAAGGTTCACTGCAAAATTTGCTTTACCTTTAACGACAAATACCGCCAAGATTTAATATAAACGAAATTGTATTTAATGATGACGGACAGATGATATCTATGGAAAATTATCGTCACTCTCAAAATCTTCATCATCGAAATTTATTTTCATCTGAACTTTCAATATTTGTAATACCTCCAGCGAAAATTTTCAGTCTAGTAGGTGCGTCAGCGAGCAATGGATCCTAAGTCTCAAGAAAGTAATTGAAAATGTCCTTCAAATTAACATCTATATAAGTGTAAAGCAACTATATTCGTGCTGCATATATGCGAATATATCCTGTATGCATGTCGTATATGTGACACAACAAGTAAAAGCTATAAATTATAGTAGTATATATGCTGGATACATATTTCCAGGATAATCTCTACATACAGTGGAGCCTCTTGAACTTCAAGGTAAAGGATATAAGTTTCGAGATAACGAGTTTTCGAGAACTTCGAGATAAGGAGTATTTAACATTATCAATTTCGACTTATAGAGGCATATGTTATTGAAGTCATTAGAAAATTAAAAAAATCGACTTATAGAGATTCATTTTACTACATTTGTGTTGTGCATAATTACATGAAAACAGATTATATTATGGATTATACATGCACATATTAAAAGAACTCTAGTAATTTTCTTTTGAGTCAAGGAATTAACACATTCTTTGTCAATTGTATTTTCGATTTCAAACAAGGCACTAAATATATTGTCCTCGATATCACTACATCTTTCAATGAAAGTACGAAATCATTTCTTGGAATTGATTATTGACGACAACGAAACTATTGCTAGAAGTTAAAGAGTCTTGCGAAAAGAATTTCGATTTACAGAGGTCGCAAAGTTTCAATATTGCTTTTTTGAGTTATAGAGTCCTCCGCTAGAAATCGCGTTAGAGCGCGTGTTATGTATGGATAGTACATCGAAGAGAAACACATTCAGTTCGAGTTATAGCGTCTAAATAATTCGAGTTGTAGGGTTTTTTGTACTTCAACGGAAGGGAATGGCTACTTTCTTCGTCTTAGAAAGGATTTCGAGTTGACGGGTTTTCGAGTTAGAGAGGCTCCACTGTATTCCAATATAATATCAACTGTCGGTGGCAGAAAACTCCATTTTCATAATGGACAAAAAGTCCAAGTTACATTGGTCAATGTTGCAAATTTTTGAAGATGAACCAGTTTTTCCACATTTAAATAACGTGGAGAATAGAATTATAGAATATTTTAACAACATTACCAGTTATCAAACTTTCTTTTGAGATTTTACACTAATATAGGTTGCATATTAATAATTGTAACACGTTTTCCACGATATACATTTTTGTTTTTTGCTATGAGCCATTTGGTTTTGGTCCATTTCCGCGTACTGTGAACTTTTCAATGTACGTAGAAAGAAGCGTTTCAAACATAACCAAAGGCGTCTTCCCGATCCGTTTTCAAGTTACAAACGCAGCAATATATTCCAAACACGTATGCGAACCTCGAAATCTATCCTTCGAGACATTCCAACGACCTGAGTTTTCATACGTTTCTCCTCGGTTAAAATAGTTTATATATATTTATGTTTTCTACCGTGTCTTTTTTTCCTTGTAGATATTATATATTCGGGGGAGAAGGGAAATGATCACGATAGGAAGATTCAATAGTCCATAATTTCCACTCGACGAAAGCTCGATAACCGGTTCTAACCACGTCGAGGAAGATAAAGGAATTTACAGCCACTGATATACAATAAAGTAATAAACACAGTGCGTCTCCCTACATGATTTTTTCTCTCTTAAGTACCATGTTACGTGACTTTCAGTATAGTACAGAACTACCGACAGATTTTTCCAACATTACAAACTATTTTCCTGTAATTTCAAAACTATTTTCCTGCATGCTTGTATTATGTCTTGTTATTCATATAAATTCACGGTTAATTCCACTCAACCCTGGCACGGTTGTGGACATTAATTCCGTAGCTCCATCCTGGCCCGGGTTTTTCTCCGGTATTCCTTCGGGTAGAGGTGGATTTTTTTATAAGGACTCGCTAGGCCCTTGCCTAGAGACGCCATCAATTGATATAATTATTAGCGAATTTAGTGTTATTTAATAGTTACGAATTATCAACAATACTTTCCGAATGATTTATGCTTTGATAATAAAACGCACTTGTGAAATGACTTTTCTGTGTTTTATTAAATACATATTTGTCGGTATTTGTTTATACTATAAAACGTGTCGAACTATTTTTATCGTTAGGAGTATGTTGAAATGTTAAATACATCTCTGCTTTGGGACCCTTGATCGGAATTGATGAGATATTCCCTCTCTTGCTTCCGGAGAGTAAATTAGTTTATTGTCTTCCATGTGGTCATACGCAGTGTGTAACTGCCTTTTTGACAATAAAGTTTATTATTTATCATCGGTTTTAGCCGACTATTTACTACTTTTACGCTAAGGGTATAGGAGGAGCATTGATATATGTGTGTATATTAACACATGTTTGTAGGTATGAGTGTGTCTGAATCTGTTTCTACGCGAAAATGTGTTTGTGGATCTATGTGAATATACGCACATATGAGCCTCATGTAGATAATAAATTTCTTAAATGCAATTTCTTTCTCGTTGTAATCTTGTGTACTAATTTTCTAACTGTTTTACACCGTGTGTGTATTTGATAGATATCTGGGCAATGATTTGTTATTTAACCTCTTATTACTGTATCATAAATACTTTTATCGTGACTTCTTTCCTATCAGTTCACTTGCAGTTTCATATATTATTATTATTATTATGTAATCGATGGAAGCAAAATAATATTTCCAGGGAATTTCCCTTCATTTAGGATGATATTATCCCGACGGACTGCGGCCATCCAACCCGGGAGTTGTTTCTATTCGAGTCGCAACGTACGAAGATGAATCCGACATTGTCACAGTGCAATGCAATGCAATGCAACGCCACATGGGCGGAGCTCAATCAACGAACCGAGGTTTAGCAAACTTTTGTTCGCTCTCCATAAATGATGGGCAAATCAATTGCACTCGCAGACGCAGTTGAAATCAATGCAAAACACCAATTACCAATTACAACCCTTTTGACGTCGAACTCTGAGAATCGAAGAACTCGCTTATCGATGTATTGTTTATTCCATATTTGCTTCGTTGCTCTGTTTCCAATCAACTCGGCCAATCACGTTGACATGACGCCGAACAATAACGTATGTATTGTATGGTTAGGTCCCCTTTTCAAAATTAAGCTTCGTTACATCAGTAATTTTGTTATATAATGTATTGGTGTTATTAAACAATATAAGTAAAAGTCACATAACGGCATAAATAAGATATTCGTTCCGAACACATCACATATATAATTCTTCTTCGGATAGTCAACACACGCACATTCATGAATATATTCGAATTTTGATTCGAAAAAGTATAGTTTTTAGAGTGTTAACTATTATATTATATATTTAAAAATAATGAATCGATCAGAAGTGACAAGAAGTGATCAGAGAAGTTCTGTTTTGCTCTACAGTTGAACTGGATCCCGTCGTCCGATTGGATTCCGCTTCACCTCCACCTCCAGCGCTCTCTCGCTCGTCATCGCTAATTGGGGTTTAAACCAGAGCGACAACATTCACCAAGAGTTTTCCTTATTCTCTTTACAACACGCACCGCAAGCAGACTGCGGCCCGATAGAGAGGAAAGCCTGACGCGTCGAGGCAATCGACCAATCACAACGCGTTACGGGAAACGCCAGAAAAACAGTCTCCGTACTGAACTATCATGTGCGGAAAGCAAGATAGATCTTTCAACGGACATTGACGTCGCACCAAAATCGCTGCATCCGGAGGCGGATTATAATCATAGAATTTGTATTGTTATTATCAATAATACCACATTAATTAAATTAATAAGGCCAGATTCATAACTTTATTACATTATTGTTATTAATAATACTAGATTGTTAATTATTTATTTGATGTATTTCATTTAAAGGTAATATGTATAAAAGTTTTGCTGTAAAACCATAATTTTGAAACAATAATAGCCCCCAACCCCTTTGATGACGGTCTAGATCCGCCACTGGCTGTACCATATATACCTGGATCTTTGTTCAGTTTCTTTATGCTTAAAGATTTCATAAATTTGTGGACAGGATTTAACTTTTTTCTATCTCAAATATACAAGAACGATAAAATAAAGCTTAAAAAACAAATTTGAAGATTTGGTTCTAGGAAGTTCATTCCACAAGATATGTATAAATGATTTTGTTCACCACGAAGTGAATAGGAACTTAACATGCGAAATGAATTTGATTTTATTTGGAAGTGAATTCTACTTCCACACAACCCCTTGTGATTTCATCCACTCCTGGTTTCTATTTACAAATATTTTTCTAAATACTTTCCTGTTTACATACTCCAGCTTTATTTGTGGCACAAACAAAATATTTAAAAAGTTCAAAACTACCAGCAGACATACAGCTAATATCCGAGATTTAAACTAGCAAACTCAAGAATTCCTGAAGACCACTTTCATAATCTTCATCTCGTTGAAATGCGAAGTTTTCCTTAAGTTCCGGAAATAAATAAAAGCAATGTACGCGATTCTTATGAATCAAGTAGAATCAACAAACATTCAGAGAATCTGGCGATGTTTCTATCCATGCGCAATTGTGCTGCCTTGAACAATAAGCGCTGGAGGATACGAAGCGATGACCGCTCCCACGGTCCCTGGGAAACGAGAGCTGCATGTTCGCCTGGAACCGCATCTCCCTCGAATGCGCGGCCGCGCTTTCGTACACAGTGAGGTATCGCATAAAACTACACATGCCTCTCAGTTCACGGAAAATATTTCGTCTCTCGTATAAATATCGCTCTTGTGATTACAAAAAATTAAGGAAACTGCGCATTTTTTCCCTTTCGGATACGTGTTTATACTTCATGTAACTTCGATTGACACGACGGTTCTTCTGTACGTTGTATCATTAGCATAATGTGAACCACGGAGCAATCACGTAATTAAAAACCCAACAGAGAAAACTATGATACTATTTTTATAACTTTTATGAAAATGAATAATATTCATATTCATTAGAGTAAATTAATAACAAGCAACGTATCAATTGCTGCTAAAATATATGGTGTAATAGCATTTAAAAAGAACATTTTATCTACACTTACTCGATGATGCGAGTTGTCAGAAAGAACAAATACATGAGTGAATTTTTAAAAAATCGTCATTTTCGACACGGCAACTAATTCTCATGAGATGTATATACTTTACATTAAAGCAATGTAATATGCTTATTTTCTCTCTAAATTGCGCTATTATTTCGTTCTTCAGCTGAAGAAGACAATAATTTAAATGACAGAGAAACAAATATGCGAATTCATCTACCGCCAACAACAAATAAAGTAGAGAAGTGAATCTTGTTCATTAGTTTGATACAATATTTATTAGTAACATGGTGTACTATTCATAAATAATAGTATATCATCAATTTTGAAGAAATATTTCAAAAATAGACTAACCTGACAAAATATTAGTAACTCCCTCATGATTAATATTTTGTTTTACCATGTAAAACCACCTCTCGCCTTGGTAAAACCATGTAACAAAAATTTGTCTAGCTTTTTGATTGTGATTTTTAGTACAAAAAATTGAATATCGACATAATAACTTTAAAAGTTTGCTGTTGCAACCAGGGAAAATATTATTTGAATTTATGTTGTATTAAACATATGAGCAGAAATTCAATTATCAAAAAGGTACTTTTACTACAGATTTGAAATTTACCATCAGATTTCAAAAAACTATATAATAAGTTAAATTACACTAAAAAGTAAAACGGTTATTTAAAAGTAAGAAATTTTTACTTCCTATTTTTTTAAATTTAAAAAAATGAACAATATGATTTTATCTCTAAGATGAAAAACATACGTACAAAAAATAACAAACTATTTTTTAATCAATTTTCTCCTCTGTCCCGAGCTACCTGTGCTCGTGTTAGGGGGTGACTATTAGGCCCCATGTATATTCTTATAAGTTTAGAATGGAATAAGAAATCGATGGTTTTGAATAGATCTGCTCTCTTCCACCAGTGGATTCGAAAGCGTTTTCTCCTCTGTTGACGCACTGCATATTCGACTGCTAACGAAGAAGTGAATAATGGACGTCCGCAACGGGAATGTAAACTCTGTGATCAAGTGAGTGACAAAAAATATGAAGCGATTTCAGGTCACAACCACCCTGAACTACTGAAATAATGTAAATAAATTAGGACGTGTCCTGCGTGGGTGACAAACGCGAGCAACAACTTCAAGCGACAAGATTCAAACACACTTGTAGTTACGAGACTGTCCTGATTGTGAGCGACAGCGTCACTGTTGCGCTACAAGCGCGACATTTGACGACGCTTCAACTTCAAAGTAGCTTGAGTTTTGTCGCGCGTCAAACGCTACATTTTATCCACGACCTACTTGATCATACAAGAGATCATTGTAGAAGAATGATCAAGTTCGTCGTGATCTCGTCCGAAGTTAGCTCAGGGTTTTGTGCAAGTTTCGAGATATAAAAAATGTTTCTTAATGAAATTTTGATAGGAGAAGTATGCAAGAGACGTCCCCCTTGGGTCCCCTTTATTTTTTCGCGTACTTTACGCGACGCCATCAGGTTTAAACGCATGACACTCAATCCTGGCGACGCGACGCTACAGTTTTGTCGCTTGAAGTTGTCGCGCGCTGTCGCACGCGTTAGTCGCCTAAGCGCAGGACGCGGCCTTATGAGTATTACGGAACATACAACCAGTAATCTTACGCTTCCATAACTACAAAAATATTTAACGATCTGTTTCTTTCTCGCAATGTAGTGTACTTCTCGACATATTCAAGACTCAAACAGATTTTGACCGAAAGGAAACCTTTTAAAATTATGTAAGACATGCACTTCGGACCGTTTTTACGAGACAGGTGAAATAATACGCCCTGAGATAAAAGAAGAAAAACACTTGCACATCTTACCTGGGCCGAAATTATTGTAAATAATACAAATAAATTTAAATTTAATACAATTTTCCTCACCATATTCAGACTCAACCCATTTTCGTGTCTTCAAACTTTTGTGGGAGTTGTATTTTTAATTAGCGCAATGGGAGTCGAAATTGCTAAAATAATCTGTTCTCTAGCAAAGCGAATGAGAAAGACGCGGTTCACAATAAACAATGTTCATAATAATTAGTTCGCACGACTTAAAGAACCTACAAAATGACAACTATTCGTCTTTCGAGAACATTTTTTTAGATTATTAAATAACACTCTGGTTGGACACAACAATTTTTTTTTGCCGTTGTGTTCTTACAGTGAAGGTATTTTATGAGCGCTGATATTGCATAGTGCATAGGATAGCAACGAATTAAAGAGTTGATTAAGAGTGTTTCCAAAAAAAGGTGACAGCTAATGATAGATCCATAGGATGCAGGAAATGAAGTACTAAGAACGTCGTAGTACATAAAGATATTTTCGTAGATTAGTATCAGTTTTTCACCTCAATTACTAACATGTGTCACAGACACCTCTTTATTGTGTGTAAATAATTTACTCGTGATACCTGCGATCGATGTGATATCGAACACCCCTGCCACCAAAGCAAAGAGTCCAGGGAACGATTCTCGGCTCGTCGCCATTTTCACCTGACTTAATACTCTGCTGTCACACATCTTTTCCACGAGCAGGATGCACGAAAGAAATGAATGAATAATTTACTTGTTCGTTCGGTATTTGTCACATTATTTCTTTTTTTGGTAATAACTTATTTATTGTGTAATAAACCGATCAGGAAATCAAAATCTCTTCCTTAACGTGCCCACATTTTAGCTCTCTGTTACCACTCATTACCGCTATTATTCAGTATTTTTTTTAATAAAAACATATTAAGAATTCATAAGCATGAAAAATGCAAAGACGAAAACAGAGCAAAATACTAAATAAGTTATTTGTCTTTTTTTTCATCTGAGATGAGAATTGCGAGTTTTCACTAACAGAACACAAGCGAAAGGGATGCACTTCGAAAAAAGAAGTGATGCTAAATAAACAGAAACGTGTTGTAAATAAGCAAAATGATCTGGACATGGAAGGCATTCGTCCGGGCGCGCGTCCAGGCGTTGCATTATGGAGGGCGAGAGGAAATACTGGCAGTCTAAATACACGCTACGCGGCGCGCGTAAATTGAAAGTGGAAGGAAAGAAGGATAGAACGAATGAAGAATTTGCGTGGTCCCTTCGGAAAGGAGTTGACTGATTGCATCCAGAGGGCAAAGGGCGTCGAGAAAGAGAGAGAGAGAGAGAGAGAGGGAGAGACAAAAAAAAAGGAAAGTGTCTGCGAGACACGAAGAGCGATTGCGTGCGTAAAAAAAAAGAAAAGAAAAGAAGGAGTGAAATTTTGAAGAATGGAGCGTGAGAGAAGAATCAACCCAAAGAAAAATGTTATGGAAGAGAAATTGAAAAGGAAATCACTCTCAAATAAAGCGGACATATATCACGAAGCAGTGGAAAATCCACGATATCTTAAAAAAAGAAAGAAAGTGAATAAGTTTAAATCAACTTAAAAAAACATTAAAAACAAAATACATCGAGAAACACGAATGCGAACAAATGGATTACCTTCTTTGAACAATATCCCTGAGCCCAAGCAGCTTCAATAGAAAGAGTACACTCTTTTTTATTGTTGAATTTTTAAATGGGAAATGTAGCGTTCTATGGAAGCTTATCTACATAGAGTTAGGAGTTGGGTGGTAGGTCATTGTTAGTAGGTGGGTCGGTTAGCACAGTTTACCAACAACTTGGTCCACGTGGAGGGGTTAGTAGAAGTAGTTTGCAATAGTTACAGTTATTGATAGGAGGAGGAGCTGGATAGAGAAAGCAAGGTTTGCTTTTCAGTCGTCACAGCTATATGAACAGGGACACTGAAGAAAAAAAATACATATTTTTTCTGACCCCTCCGAAAATTGAACCCGGATTGATTCATTGGCAAGCAAACATACTAGCCTTGACTTACCCGAGAAAGATGTTAGAAAAACTTATGTAATTTATAGGAAGTTGGAATTTGCAAGGACATGGAGAGGCAAAGGAACTGTGTGGTGGGTTGCCTTCACTCATTGCGGATTCCCTATTTGCGCCTGAATGACCCCTTGGTCTATTTCAACAAAATGTTTCCGCAGAGTTGTGTTCGAGACAAAAAATTCGTAGATAGTTCGGGTGACAATGAAGCATTGCAGAAGTTTCGTTAAAATGTTTGTAGCTTCGGTTTGAGACTCGTCTCGGTGTTGAGACGAAACAGGAAACTTTTCCAAGACCAACAGCTGCTTCTTCGATTGAAGCGGTCGCAGAATTCACGCGGAGCTTATACTGCGCCCATCGCGGGTATGTCTTCTCTTTGTGAGAAACAGAAATAAGACGTTTCCCAAATTCCATTTTCGGAAGAGATACTTCTCGTTTTCTCTCATTTGTTATTGTGGGGACTGACTTCAACGAACGATGTTTTACTAATATACAAAGTGTATCTGAATACATCACTATTTTTGCCTCTCTTTATTTTCTATCTCGTCGTATTTCCATCCCATGACATTGCGTGACATATTAAGTATAGATGTTTCTTTCCCTCTCTTTAATTCTCCATTTCTTTATTTCGTCCAATTTTCCATCCATCTCCAACCTCCATCCGTCTCCATTTTGTTATGTTTCATCTTTTCTTATCTCTACTTGTTATCTGTTGAACATTACTTCACGACGTTTAATTTCTTGATATGTATAAAAAGAGATGGCCTTTTTCATTAACCCTAACCCTCCTTTCACATTACTCTCGTTTCGAAACCATCAATGCTAGTTGTATCCCACGTTGATCAGTGTGAAGAGAGGAAACGTGTGCAAGGTGCCCAAGCAATACACAGAGTGTAAGAGGCAGAAGACTAGTGGTCCACCCCGATGTGTGTACGGTAGAACGAGCAAGCGAGGCCTTTGAGAGGGCGAGCCGCGCATGAAAGCAGTCAGTTAATGAACAAGCATGCATGCCTTGGCATGGTTCACGTGAGGAAGTACTTACAAGCCAATGTTGGACTCAATGGAGATGAGGGTCAATAGGAAGTGCTTGCCAGGAAGTAAGACGATTAGGAAGCAAGAAGCAAAAATGGGGAATATGGAAGGGATAATTTCTAGAGATCACTCCCCCTATTCATTAATAACCATTCCCCAACACAAAAGTTGGGTAGGTGAGATGTCACACATTAGTGTAATTTCACCTCAAAACGCACATACTTTTTTCCACTTATTCATTTTTCTCGCGTCTACATATTTCGCCGTACACGACACAATATTTTATTTTATTACACAACATTAACAATATATTCTTATAGCATACAACCAATATGAACAAGGTCTTATCTTTTTCATCTTTGTCCCTTTTTGCGTTCATTTTCGCTGCCCTTGAGACGATACCCGTCCCTAGCCGTTTGAGGAGGCATGTGCTCTCTCTACCATCTACGAAATGCAATTTTTAATCCACCTATTTTACACACTAACTCTTCGAATACTCGGACATTGCTTGAGTGGCTGTGGATTTTGCTTGTTCCGTGTTCAGGGTTTTTATCATATCTATGGTGCCCACATCCCATATGTAACAAGCGTAATGGGGGATCAGTCTTATAGCATATGCGTTTCCGCACCCAGTCCACAGCCACACACATTATCATCTTCCCAAAACAAGTACATATAAACACCTCTACGGAATTTAATTGTATTTGTCCTACATCTCTGAATAGAAAGCTAACACAATGTGGTATATTAAATAAATATGATTTTCTCGTCTGTCTGTTATTATGGACTTCATTTACCCACGATAGTTCAATACGATCTCTGCACTCAACAGTGGATGCATCGATTTGCATTGGAGTGGACTGCGCTGACCCCAATACACGACGCGCAGTTACTATTTGCTTTGGTCCAGTGCAAGCTAAACACGCCACAATTAACGATAGTACGAGCCGCAAGTGGACAGGATAATGAAACACTTCAAATCAATAAATCACGTACTCTCGCTAATAAGCTAAACAGTCCTGACACCTCCCAAGTTTTTCTGAGTTAAAAGAATGAAAGCGAATATACAACTTTGACATGTCCGCAGAAGTAAATCAATTTAATAATTAGCTCTTTTAACACACTTTACGACATTAAAGTGCGAATGGAAACACATCCATTTTCACTTCGTTTACGTTCATACATAAAATACAAGAACCGACGAAAAAACACATCACAGACAAAGCGAACAGTGAAACTGGACCAAAGCTGACGTCATACTGTTTTTAATAATATGTTCAGGGGAAAATATCTTAATTGATAGAGAGAATCGAATAGCCCAGAAGTCGATAGAAATTTAATTTTAAAACAGAAACCGACAAATGTAAAATTTGTTTAAACCATGGTAAAGCTTATTTACGTGATTTCCTTGGCGAAGAAAAAAGTAAAAAGAAAAAAATTGTCTCGTCGAAAAGAGAATCCATAGGACGTCAAAATGAACTCGATCCAAGATATATCCCGACAGATCCAAGATCACGTGGGAAGGATATTCTACGTCATTGTACAGCAACAGGAACCCTTCGGCGTGTAAACGAGTGTCTCACTCCGAAATCCAAACAGTCCCTTCAATAAAGCCGCCCTTATTTGCGATGAGACAGCAGTTCCTGAAATCATGGACCGTATGAAAACACGCACGTGGCATGGGGTCACTCATTTGCGTTGTACACAAGAAGTAAAGTACTACATAAAATAAACACGATCTTAGGTCGAACGAATATAATTCAATTAGTGCTTTACTAACTACACTCCTGGAAAATGAAATAAGAACACAATAAAGAAAATAACTAAGAAATACCAAAGTTAATTGTGTTCTTTTTTATTTTCCAGCAGTGTAGTCAAGGGAATGGAAGAAATAGATCGGTCTTTTTCCTTCCTGTTCATATGATTAATACTAAATATCGGAGGTGAGTATTTCAATATACGCGTTTACGTAAATGCTTTATTTTTCGTGAGATAAAAACAAATCTCATTAATTGTGATGAATTGAGGAAGAGATTAATTCACAAGTATTTAAAATCAATTGAGAAGAGAATTCCGGGCAACATGCCAGAGCCAAGAGTAAGACATGCCCTTCTCCACTAGCCCCCAACGGTCGCTCTAATTCCCCTCATTTCAGGGAATGTAATTTCAGAGGAACGCTCTCCAGTAAAGGGATGGGAAGAGGGGAAGAGAGTCGCTAATGAAGACGTCCTTCGCAGGGAACAACACTAAGAAGGTTACGACGGTATCCGTAGGGCCACTGCGTACTACCCACCGAATCTCCTGAGAAGAGGCCACAAGCACAATAGCGCAAGCCCTCCACTTCAATTATAGAACGTGGGCATCAACAAGACATTACCATTTCATTCCCGCACGCTCGGATGGTTCTTACAATACTCAAGTTTAGAAATTTGGATGAAGTATCCTCTCATTGTAATGTACGTCTTAAATTAAAACCACCTTAAAAATTTCAGATTTTAAAAATATATTTCAGAGGTCGATAACACGCTTTTAAGTCTCAAAATTTTTAAGCCATAAAATATATTTTTTAAATCTGAAATTAAAAAGGAAGTATTAATTTAAGAATAAAACAAAAAGGGACGTTGTGCCGACGAAATTTCAGAAGTTGATTTATGTGTCCACCTTACCACACACGTCGTCAGGAAGCCGTAAAAACAATTATTTTAAAAATGTAAATTCTTTCGTTTGTAACCTAACAACACACACACAACAGGATCAGGCATCCAGTGGAATTTCATCCGTCACGGAAACTCCTCGACTTTTGGCTGTAAACAAAGCCCCTGAATTGTCTAGGAAAATTGTTCAGTAATTAGAAAATTCTTCTGAGCAAAATATCAGTTCTCTTCTTAATAACATGCGCCGTGTAATACACTCCTCAATTTAATTATTTGGCAAGAGTCCAAGACAAGTGTTTGTAAACAATGCAAGAAATGTGTTGTTGTTTTTTAGTTTTTTAATATCTGGGCGCATTGCATACATTACTCTGTCGACTATTTGCAGATTGAATCGTTGACAATATCGCACGTATCATTTCATTCCATCGAATTCCTTATTCGACTTGCATTCTATGCGTCTGTCAGGTATTTGACCCGGCATGAAATTGTTTTACGAGAATGAGACCCAGGTCAGTGACTTTTGCAAGTCAAACACTAAAATATATATTTAGATACATTCCCATTCTTTAAATAACAAAATCATTTCCATACGCACAATTTACGAGACAGTACTTCCCAAGATATATCAGTAACACAAGAACTATATTGTGTGTTAAATCAAGACGTATAAATTTGCAAGACATAATAACCATTCTGGTGGCCAAAGTGTTAACGTTGTTGCTCATCACCAAGTCATCGTGGGTTCCATTCCTGGCGGGGCCAGAAAAAATTTGTAGCTTTTCACATTAATGTCCCAGTTCATATAGCTGTCAATGCTGAAAAGCAAACCTTCCTTCCTCTATCCAGTATCGATAACTCTAACTATTACTAACTACTTCTACTAACCCCTCCACGTGGGCCAAGTTGTTGGTAAACCCAGCTAACCGACCTACCTACTAACAATAGCCTACCACCCGTCTCCTACCTCGTAAGCATCAATAGCACGAAGCTACATATCGCATTCACAAATACAATAAAAAATAGAATATATATTTTGACCTAATTTCGATCCAGCAAATTTTGTTAACCTTGCCCATCCGTATGACAGTAATCGTGTCCCCTTATAACACAATCGCAAAGGAAGTACGTGAAAAGGCATTCACGACGTCACAATGTATTTTCAAAGAGAAGCAAAGAATTCCAAAGGAAAGACGGCGCCGCCAACCAGCCCTTGCGTCGGCGGGCAAACAAAAGAATTACGCCGGGCGCAGATTTCGTTCCGACTGAAAGAGAAAAGTAGACGGGACGGACCGCTTGGGTCTGGCAGGACGTGCTCCGCATGGTTGCCAACCCCACGCCACCCAATGGACTCAAAGGAACATGCACTGGAAACGTATACAGAGTACGCACATAGTTGAAATCATGGAAGATTTGAAACTCGGGATAATACGAACAGCACCGACATTCTTCATATTCACCATTGGCATATTTCAGTTGTTTATAGGAAAAATTCAATAATTATTACTTCATAATGAAATAATAAAACGGTATAGTCTACTCTGTCGTAATATTTTAATAAGAAAAAATATTTTCGCTCGCTTGGCGAAATCGCTTGGGATCGCAAGAAGGTGTGTTTTTGGAAAAGTAGAGGGGGTGGGGGTGTAAACTTCGGGTAAATGACAATATTTGTGAAAAAGTGGTGGAGGAACTGTTTAAATAATGCATTATATGAAAAAGGTTTTACTTCTTCCCATCTCAAAAATATTTTTAACATTTTGATTTTGTATTTCTGTATTTGTTTAAAGCACTGATAATGCTCGCTAAGCGAGCGAACAAGTTTTTTTTTTTTAAATCATTATGACAGAGTGGACTTCACCGTTTGTTTCTTTATAATTTACAATCTGTGTCCACATCTCACCTTTAATTAAACTAATTATTATATTATTACGAAGGATAATATCTGTTACTATTACTCATGATCTAAAATTGTATTGTAACCATTCCCTATCCAGTGACGATGAATTTTCTATTCCTTAGGACAAAATTGTTGTAATTACTTGACTTAAAAATACTATGGCTTTCTATGGGGAAACTTTCGCAGGCATGTGTTTTTTATATATATATATTCTGGCAAAAGTAGCGGTTTAACACGAGGAAACAAAACTACCAAAACATAGCAAAGGTAAATAGGAACGATGTAATGACGTTAAGAAGTTCGTACCATACGGGACATTTACAACGATAATTCACCAAAAACTGTGGAAAATACTGTTCTAACGCAAATGGCAGACATATCACGTGACTGAAGACAATGTGACTCAAAAGACAATTTTAATTTATTATCAACATTTAAAAGCACAAAATAACTGACCACGTCTAATATTAAGAATCCAAACAGTAAATTATTAATTAATTGGAACTTCTTTACTTCAACATTTCCAAGTTTTGCGAAGTTGGCAACTTGACTTCACTCAACACGGACATAATATCTTAATTGAGGCAACTAAAAGCAATTGCCAGGTGGAGTGCATTATCATTTCTGTAAAACTTCGGGGTTCATTCTAATTTTAATGTAGTCCAATTTTACACAATGTAGGCACACACACACAGGATTATAGCGAGGATAGGATTAGGCCGCACATGGGTGTAGTATCCGTCCTCACTTGTAAGGTTTATGAGACATTCAAGGAGGACACGAGTGATCCTGTCTGTCTAGGGGACACGTGACGCGGATGCGGGCTAATTAGCCTTCCTGCCATTGAGAGGACTGTGGTACTGTATCAAGGTAGGAGATGGGAGAGGGTCACAAGTGGTTAGATCGATTTCGACTGGCCACAAAGCCACAATTCGACTCGCGCATGAGATGGACGTTACACACCTTATACAGAATGATCCAGAATTCATGGTGCAATTTTAAGGGTTGGTACCCCCCCCCATCCTTGGCCCCCGTTTTTTCCCGTTTTTTTTTCGGTAGACGTAAATTTTTTTTNGCCTAGAGACGGCATCAATTGAAATAATTTTTTGCGAATTTAGTTATTCAATAGTTACGAATTATCAACAATACTTTCCGAATGATTTATAGCTTGATAATAATACGCACTTGCGAAATGACTTTTCTGTTTTATTAAATACATTATTTGTTGGTATTTGTTAATACTATAACACGTGTCGAACTATTTTATCGTTAGGAGTATGTTGAAATGTTAAATCCGCCTCTGCCTTAGGGCCCTTAATAGGAATTGATGGGATGGTCCCTCGCTTGCTTCCGGAGAATAATTTAGATTATTGCCCTCCACGTGGTCATACGCAGTTTGTAACTGCATTTTTGTACAATAAAGTTTATTATTATTATTATTATTATTATTATTATTATTATTACAACAAGAGACTGTAACAATCATTTATTATTTAGGACATGACATGAAAAATATTTGTACAAAATGAAAATAACTGACAGTGATATTTGTTTATGTGGAGAAGGTACAGAAGACGTTTATCATTTACTATACGACTGTAAATACAATGGCAAGGAAAGACAAGAATTATTACGAAAAAGGAAGGAGTTTATACATCCGAAAATTGGCCTAATCTTATACGAAATGAAGACATTTTTGGAAAGTTCCAGGAGATTGTATCTATACTGTGTGTGAGGCAAGCACTGAAAACAGACGTTGGATAGTTGGAAAGTTGTACGATAGGGACCATATGAAAGAGAGACGAATGAGAGAGAATTGAGGGTAATGACCTTTGAGTGCAGGGACCGGTATGAACGATAAACCAATTGAAAAAAAAATTAACAATCATTGATTGTATAGAAATGTATAATCTCAAGTGGCGCGGTGAGGCGTGAACACAAGAAATAAGAGATGAAAGGAATGACTAAGTGTCTATTGTCAGCGGCGTTGGCAAGTGCGATGTTTACAATATCCGTTCAAAATTGCAAAGTCCACCTCCAGTAATACGGTGGAGCGATTGACGTACACATTAAAAGATGCCAAAGAGGTATTTCACGCATACGCGCAGCAGCTACGGAAAATCAAGCAACAAAATCATGTATTTCTCCTGTTTTCGTAACACCTCACTTCTGCCCATACATTCCCAAACTGTCACCGTGTCCTGTACCAACTCTTATAGTTTGAACCACGAATTCGAGATCACCCACCACTTAAGAAAACTTTAATGAATTCATCCGAGAGACAGGGTTCTGTAAAGGACACTATGTTTACAGCTATACCAGATACGAAGGATATACGATTACATCCAATAATTATTAATAACGAAAAGTACAAAAAGGATTCATATGCTTTCAAGTTTTCAAGGAAGGTTGTTCATTTAATTTCTCGGAAATATATAAACGGTAAAATGTATTTCAATGAACCATCGCTTTCTGCTCAAAGTGAAGAATACCCCATGCTTTAGTATTTTGTCCTTTCAACTGAAAATTTTCTCGAGTATTTTTCTTTCAAAACGTATCAAAAACCAGTTTCAGGAAATTACAGTAGCAGCGTTACGAGCAACGTTCAAATCTATAAAAGAAAAAATTAATGCATCCACTTTCAGTAATCTGTATTCCATACATCAAAATGAACTCGGATTTTTTAAAATATACAATGCATATGAAATGGACGTTATATCTTAATAAAGACAAACAAAAGTTACGAAAATCTCTACTTATCGCATTCACTAAAGTATACTACCAAAGAAAAGATTTGCATAATATATAAAGTCCGGAAATTCAGTAATACAAAGAAAGTAAACGATTTTGTACTCAGTTTCATTCATAAAAGGTCCAATAAATTTACTGTCAAGAAAGAAATTCCAAACTGTGTATGTCCACAATAATCAGGACAATAAACTGATTTACCCTAACGAAATTATTAGTTCTCATACAATGTTTGCAGCGCCTCAAGTGATGAATTCGCGTTTGCGGAAGGCAAAGTCACTTCGACGGCTTTGAAATGCAGACTCCCATTGGCCTCCCAGTGACAAGAAGGAGAAAAATAAAATTACGATGCAACGCAGTAGGGCCATTTCGCTCTGCCTTCACAAACCACTGAGACGAGGCTTTATTACATTCCCGTCCTCAGAGGTATCTCTCCTTTTCCGAAGCAAAAATCTCGACTCCGNGCTACGTTTATAGAAAGAGAAGTTGCCTTCCCGCACACCCTCATTGACAATCCCCAGGAGTCCACGGTTCGATTCCTCAGAGGATCACTGAAGAACGACGGCAGAGGGAAGGATGACGCAAAAGGCTGAAAGGTTGAAGCAACTTAGGACTGAAAGAGCCAGGGAATTCTGCTTCGTTTGCATCTTCTGGTTTCCATCTCATTCTGAGTTAATTTTCTCATGGGTTCCATGTTATAATTTTTTCTAGTTGTTTATACATCAAAATAAATATATAAATTTACTACTGAAAAAGCTGCGTAAGACCATTTAGAGGACAATAATCTATTTTACTCTTCGGAAGCAAGCAAGGGACCGTCCCATCAATTTCGATCAAGGGTCCTAAGGCAGAGGCGGATTCAAAAATTTCAACTTACTCCTTTGATATGAACAAAACATTTGCTAGGCATTATAATACCAACAGAATATGTAAATTTGTATTAAAAACAGAAAAAAGATACGAATTATTATCGAACAATAGATTATTAATTACCTTCTTCACATTCTCACATGATCTCTACATCTCTTTTGTCACTCCTCTTTTATTTGAAACCGAGATATATTTCTAGGCAATTTAACAAATTGTTATAAAATAAATGAATAAAATTGTTAACCTAAATGACAAGAGTGATTTTATTCCTAGAGCCACTAAACGAAAGAATGTGGTGGAAAAGAAAAAGAGCGTTACATTCGCCTTCGCTGCCCAAACGGTTTTAGAGATCACTGACAACTATGAATATGGTCATATTGTTTACCTCAAAGAATTCTACAAAAATTGACCTAAATTATCGATAAAACATAAAAAAACATTCAAATTAAGAAAGTAATTTAAGAATGAAGAAACCAATCGAAATAAAATTTAATGCGTCATTTGTTTCGTGAATTTTTCAAAGATAGAAAACGTCATTGCATCGTAAAATTTCAACGAATAGTTCAGATTTTACAAGAATTTTAGTGAAATGGTGCAGCCTAGTTTTGTATTTGATTTCTATTATTTTGACTTTGAAAAATTAGGATGCTGTACATATTTTTAAATAACAGTTAGTAAAAGTATTTCGATCTCACAATAGAAATAGATTTTAGTTTTTCCCGAGTAAAAGAAGATCCCAGCCAACGGCGGGTAATCAATCAGCTAAGTATATAACGGACGTTATATAACGGACGTTAACAAAACTCCTACCACAGAGAAGTCGATTTTTTCGTAATGAGTCGATTTTCGCTCATACACACTTCCCAATTAGGAGTCATCCTTTAAACAAAATTAGGATGCATTTTTCTGTCGACCCACTCCATCGGCAGCAGTCAGAGACTCGTTGAGGGATCGAGACGACGTCCTGGACTCAATCCTCGAGCCCTCTCGAGGACGGGTGGTTCGAGACCCTCTATCGTCCTCTGCACACAAACTATCCTCAAAAGGGGAAGGATCCCCACTTCAATCTGCATCCGACGGACGGACGGAAGGGGTCTCTGGCCTCGATGGGCCTTTGTGAGAATTAATTTATATCTCTCTTTGATAAACCGCAAAGTGAAAACGGAATGTACTCGTCTCTCTCGCACCTTTAATACTTCGATAAAGAGAAATTTCGTTCCCTCACAAGTCTACAATGCCCCCGACATTTTCCTTTGCTACCAAAAATGAAAGTACGATTTAAAAATTTTAATGAAAAAAACAGCGATTCGTAGCTGTCGAATTTGAACAATACTCCAAAACTCAAATAAAATTACTTTTTCATAATTGGAGGAATTGGTCTGATGTTGACGGATTGATGTACATTACAAGTAGTAAAAGATTTCGTCATTCTGTCATTATTTATTGATGCAAAAGGTCTTTTCGGTCGACCCTTGATGAGACAACGGTGCTTTCAGCCACCGTTTGCCAAAGGACTGGGGTATGCAAGCTTTCTCATTTCCTGTTATTATTTCATATTATATTGCAAATTATTAACTTTTTAAAGAAGAAGGGGGTAGATATTTTTTAGAGCGTTTCAATTTATATTTATTTTGTAATTTATATTTTGTATAAAAAAAAAATAGTAGCACTGGATATGTCCGCCATGCGGCCGAAAAGGCTTTTTGCAGCATAATGACAGAATGACGAAATCTCTTACTTCTTGTAATGATTTTCATAATTATCTAACATATTCTACACCTCGCCGGATTTCGCACGAAAGTTTATGTTATGGTTTGTTGTGACTTACTGTTAGTACTTCGTTATAATATATGCACTCTAAAGTACTACGCTTATATACACAGACAATGATAATACCATAATTAATTAGTGAGTTATAGCAAAAATGGAAAATAACTTTAATCCGTCAGAATTCCATGTCTATGTCCGTAATTGTGTTTTCCCTCTGCGTTCATGAATGAATCATTCATAAATTAAATCACGGTCTTGGGGTGA
>NNCF01126490.1:625727-651014 GCA_002313205.1 Laupala kohalensis
AGCATGGGACCATCCCATCAATTACAATCGATGGCTATATGGCTGAAGCCAATTTATTTAAATAATAATAATAATAATACTCCGTAGCACAATCCCAATCATAATCTAAACGACAAGACAAGCACAAAAAAAAGAGAAAAAAAACAAGTGTCATAGCGTTACGCATTGTTCTGGTTCTCACAGCGCAGAGGAGGACTCACAGCCTCTGCAGGCCCCGGCCTCGCGACTGCGGTGCTCTGAGGCCTGGCACGTCGCCGGCGCGCCGTACTCCAATATCGGGGCGGCAGAGCGCGTCCTTGGAACCTCCTCTTCCCCCACCCCCTCGTCCACAAACGCCTTCGCTAAATACGTATAATGAGAGCTCGCGGCGTTGCGCCTCCTCCCTCCCTCAACAAAGATATTAATAAGGCGCACGCTCCATTCAACCGACGAGGAAATGGAGTCGTGGCGCTCCGGATTTCCATTTTGGCGAGAATTAAGCACACACGCGCAGACTACTTCATTGAAGCGTAGCGGAACGAAATATTTAGGCGCATCCAAAGAAGCACTTCTCACGGTTCTATTCGGCAAAATGCGACATTTGAGAACGATTGTAACAATGGCGTAGCACTACATCGTAATAGAGGTAGGGTCAGTGGCGAATCTTGATCGGTGCTAAATTTTATAAAGATTATTGTGCATATTGTATTATTATTGTAATATTTATAATAATACTTACAATATTTATAAGCTGTAAGTAAAATAAATAAACATCGTAAATATTATTATAAATATTATAGCAATTTTGTATTTTGATGTAATACATAAGTTAATCAAATAGGTAATTAACAATCCATTAAATAGGGCCCAAATTTATTGATTGTTTAAAATGACAAAAACATATTAAAGGATAAAGATACATTTTATCAATTTCAATATCTGTTGAAAGTTCAGGTCCATGTATCCGTCACTGAGTAGGGTGACCACCTTCCATTTTTCGTAGACCCCAAGATTTTTATAAATGCGAGGGGGAGGGGTTAAAAAAGGTATACAACAGACTTTGTATGTATCATTTGACTATAGAACACAAAGAACGATTTTAACGATTTGATTTTTCACATTTAACAACAATTTTCTATAAAATTTGATTTAACCGCCTTCTTAGAATACGTCAAACAACAATGTCGTCTGCTAACATTCTGCAATAGTTGAAACTATAAACAAAATTCTGTATCATTTTTGTTGACATTGTACGTTTTAATTTCACGATATACACGTAAAAATANCAGTTGAAACTATAAACAAAATTCTGTATCATTTTTGTTGACATTGTACGTTTTAATTTCACGATATACACGTAAAAATAAGAGAAACCAACTTCCTCGAAACAGTTGTAGCGTAAACGCGGAGATAACAACTAGTGACCCTGAGCCCGAGAGTAAACATTAAAAACCCCGAGAATCTGGGTCAAACCCAAAGACGTCCCCCTAAATACAGGATTATCTCGTTTACCTGGATCTTTAAACAAACACGCCATACAACGGAAAAATCGGTTTTTTTTCTCTTATTTTCGAAACTTCCTTTCGGTTTCTTTTACAAAATATTCCACAGATCTCTACGATATAATTGAAAGCTTATACAGGTTGATATGCGCGCAGTCTGAACCAGTAGATTCACAAACGTTTATTATTAAGCTGAAATATGAACCATATTGTATTTGCGGCATAAAATTGTATTCACCGTAACAGAAGAGGCTACTATATTATAATTAACTACATAATTACCCTCCCTCCAAAAACATAAAAAATTCAAGCTTACCGGGCTTACAGGCAAAAGGTTTTAAATGCTAAATTGTAATCCATGTCGCAACATAAAAGCTTCAGTGAAAAACATGCATCGAACGTAGAATGTTGTATTTCAAACTATATTAACGAAATAAAATCACAAACATTTAATAATTGGTTCACAATTTACGTTCAAAGAGGATCACTTGGAAAATTTCGCTCCATATAAATTGAATACGAAAGTAAATGCCACGGACCCGATACACAAATGCAATGAAGAATAAATCAAAGATTAACCATAAAGCAAAAACGAAGCAAGAAGATCAAATATGTGATTTCATAGAGATAGAAATTTTTATGTTAAAACTTTTTATCAAACAAAATTAAAACAAACAAGGAAGCCTATTCGAGTACTGTCGAAACCTCACATTCATCGAAAAGAGAAGTAGACTATTCTTTAGTTTTGAATAACGTACGAAATGGAAACTAGAGAGCACTAAGGTCAAAAACGTATATGTGCGTATACTACGAAATTCAACTGACAATATTTGAAATGATGTAGGATCATACTTCAAATGGAGGATTAGAGTGTTTCCTTAACTCTTGGAAGATGGAGGATGGTATGGTGCCTCCTTTGATATGGCAAGGGAATTACAGGGAAGCCGGATGTCCATCCTGACGCACCTTCCCGAAGCGGGTGATGAATGAATAACACGAAGGTGAAAGATGTGGTGGAATGACAGTTGTAGGTTTAGAACGAAACGATAAAGATCTGCACTTTTTTGAAAACAAATTACAAAACTAAAATAAAATAAAGTTCAATTCATTTCCCAAAATATTAAACTATATCACAACAGGCCCCAAAGGTGCCCAAGGGGTTTGACAGAGGGAGGAGCACCATCATTTTTTGGCCTCGGCACTAGGAGGAGGAGATGTGGCCAGCATCTCACTCCAACTGGTTTGACCCCGGGATAGACCCTGGTACCCATTTTGCAGCAGGTTGACTAGATCTGGGAGTCAGTCTGGATGTGGAGGTGTGATGAAAAATCCCCACCTCACCGGGAATCGAATCCCGCCCACCCAGCCAGCAACTCCCGCGCTCTACCCACTTTAAATTCCAAAGGAAACAGCACGTCATTGAAATACAAAATTACGCCCACTCCAAGCCCAGAAAACAATATTTTAAATGTTTTTTTTCGTTATTAGCAAATGGTTAAGAATGAGGGAAGAGAAAAGGAGTTTTACAAAAATTACACGACAATGGAGTGACAACGTGATGAAAACTAGTAGATGTAAATGCGACAATTTTTTAAAAATATTACATCCATCATCTTGTTTCATTTTCAAAATATGATTTTATATTCGTTTTTCCTCTACATATGTGAAGAAAGACCTTAATGTGGAAGTGTTGTGCAAAACGTCAGTTACGTTATTCTCTAACGGGCAATGGAAGAAGACGTCTACCTGTGAACACACGAGAGGAACAAACACACACACGCACGCACGCCACTGATTCGCGTCATCGATAAATTAAATATTGATTTCATGGGTGTAATAAGTGAAAAGGAGAAAAACGAGGAAGAATCTTCTAAATCTCTTTTTCCAACAAAACCCAAGTGTCTTCATAATAACACAATCGTTTGCAGATCACAGAATTACACGGAAAATTATCTCATAAATAAGTAGAACACTTCCTCGTTTATTATACTGAGTCTTAAAGTAGCTTGTGGCAGAGAAGGTTCCACTATGGTAAACCTTCCAAATTTAAAACTTTGACTAACAAGAACATAATGAAACTGGATTTCAACTATTTTAATGCTACCACTGATAAAGTACAGTTAGCTCTCATGAAGAGGTCTGCATAACCTCGAAAAGTTGGCGAGTACCAATAATTATAAATCAATACAATAAATGAAGAGTTGTTCTACTCATTTACGAGAGGATCCTCCCCGTAATTCTGTGATCTGCAAATTATTGTCTAATTATGAAGACATTTAGTTGTTATTAGATGACGTTATTTATAAGATTCAACACGAAATTTCTTCACAGCGCACAAGAGGAAGAGTTCAGTCACCATACGCTCGTAAACTGGAACACAATAACCGAGTCACAAGCGGATACATAGCGATTGCCGTGGACGCTCCGCAGCTCTAGAAGGCAGCCTTCATGCATATGCAAAGAAAGACGGCCGGCGGCGCTGCTGTGGGGTGGCGAGGGAGGGAAAGGCTGCCGAGCCGTGCAGTGGGAATGGGCAAAATGGTCGGTCAGGAATTCACACTCGCCGGGACGGACGCCATTTTGCCAATTAACATTTCATACGCTCACGAAGTGGAGGGAAGGGAAGCTATTCGGGTAAATACTGGTACGCACAACTTACATATTGTTTAAATAATGAAATTCCATAATTGTAAGATTGGTTAAATAAACAACACCTTTAAACAACTGCTAAATCCTCGACTCTCAAAATTCTCATCTTTTTATCGATAGCGGTGGCTTTTAGGGATAATCTCTCTTCGCTACCAGAATACCGCAGAGCAGGAGAGCGCGGGTTCAAACCCTACTCGGCTGAACCAGGTGAGGTTTTCAGCTGGAATCCCCCTCACCTACTCCAGACAAAGGCGGTTCGGTACCAGAAGTTACCTGGCAACCCAACATCCCTGCTTCCCAAGTCCAACGACTAGGTGGAAGAGCCTCAGTGCCTCATGCTCTGAACCTCCTTTTGCCAAAAGGCATTAAATAAATAAGTAAATAAAATCGCAGTAGATCACAGGAACGGGACCGTTGGCTTCGGTCAAGAGCTAAGAGGTCCAAAAAAAAGGAGGGAAATAAACAAAAAAAAGACGTGTCTTTTTANCGCGGCGGCCACTTTGCCAGGGTCAAAATAAAATTTTAAAAAATTAAAAAAGTGAGAATGATGTTTGTCATTAATATGCTACTCTTCTCCGGGACACGCATTTTCTTCAGAGTGAATATAACCGAGAGCGGCAGCGATCCTCGTCAATAAATTTGTCAAGAAGGCCATGGAGCAAGAAAGCGAGACACGGTATGCTTAGCACGCGCTTCTAATGTGTTGATGAAATTCTGATTAGACCTCTCCTACATTAATCAGCTCCACGGCGCTGGAAAGTGGTAAATTTAGAAAACTGTGATGATTAAGAAAATAACAAAGTGAATACATTAGCCCTACGACGCAAGGCGCATAAGCAAACAGGCAGAAGGAGGTTAAGGAGAAGTGCGGAACCTCATCTAAACCTGTATCATGTTACACTTTATCCTAATAAGCTAGTATTTAATATGAAAATAATTTACACATTCTACAATTTACTCTCTATACCTAAAATCAATGAAAATGGCAGTGGATTGAAAGTGATGAGAATGCTTTTATTAAAGACATTCAAAAGAAATTTTATGATAGTTTACTTATCATAGTGGGTACTTTTTTATCAAATTATACTATTTAATATCTTTTATCCGAAAAAGAAAAAGACTGGGTCACAGATACACTCATATTTTGCATTGTCTCGCTGCAAGACTTCTTTACAAAATGGTTTTCTTTAACGTTCCGTAAAATGAATTTTTTGTTTGGGCCATTGCGTAACTGCAGAAATGGGAGTAATTCGCATAAAAACATTGTACTAATAATGAAATGTAAAATTCAATACTATTACATTTTTTTATTCATACGTTTCGATAGTGCATCCAAAACACATGGAAATAAATTAAACGCCAGACAATTGTTCAGACAATAGTGTTGAAGAATGGGATTTTTCGGATGAGGCAGATAATGTCTGCGCGTTCTTCTCTACCACTGTTATACATTTGTGACCCTTGCGGAGAAGGAAGCCGCGAATTTCCCCAGCAGCAATGAACCCGAAATTGTGCAGAGCTGGTTTTCGCCGAATAACGGAAAGCCTCTATGGCCCTCCGCAGTCTCTAGCAATAACTGAAGTCACAGGATTACGAGGATTATGTAAAACAATACGACGCATGCGCGTCCCTGCGACCGACGTAACGATCTGGTGGCAGCGTGAGTCGTGAACTGAAATCAGATGAGACAGAGAATGAAAAAATATTCCCTCCAGACATCCACAATAGATGACGTTCTGACGAAACACAATTGGCATCAGTTCAACCACGCGTATTATGAAGCACAATTTAAAAACTGCAGTACTAGCAGCCCAAGTACAAAGAGGTGTTTTTCATTAGGTACTTCGTGTGAGACCCATATTGCGAAAAAGTCTAATAACGTTATTTTCTCAATTCAATTGTTTGGTTACATTAAATTAAATATTACGTGTACCGTAGAATGGTGATAGTATTTGTGGTGTAATGATTTATCATCTGATGTGGTAATATTCTGTAATTTTGATCTTAATAAATAATTTCTTCGCTTAATTTTCGTACAGAAAGTATGCAAAATTTCTATAATAAACTGTTTTCTTTATTATAAATAAATAAACTTTATTGTCAAACAATAAGTTGCAAAGTGCGTAAGACCACGTGGGGGATAATAAACTAAGTTAGTTTCCAGAAACAAGCAACGGACCAGCCCATTAATTCCGATAAAGGGCCCAGAGAATTTAATACTTATTAAAGAATACTCAAATAAGTACTGTTATCAATTTATTACTCCAAAATGTATCGCAGATACGTGTAGTCAAAATTTGGGATGAAAAATGACATTCCCGCCCATGGAAAATGCGCCACAATCCGGAGGACAACCGGAGAAAAACCCGGGCCAGGATGGGATCCAGATTTTCGACTGTTCGGATTACTGTCCATATGCCAGATAGCGAGGAGAAACAAGGTTCCCCATCTGTTGGCCTAAAAACCACGGATCCAAAGACCGAATCCTCCGTCGCTTTGACGTCAAGTGCTGCGTGGAGATGGAATGCAAATGTTTGGACAGCGAACCGCCCCCTGAGGATCACCACGGGCACAGGCTCTGTGACGCACCTGCACGCACGGAAAGACGGATGAAAGGGCGCTGGATGGGAACGTGTGCGTGTCGCAAAGGCACACACACACACGTGTGTGTTCGCAGAATCGACGCTCAAGGTACGAGGAAATTATCATAATGAGATCTTGAAAAAATTCCAACAGGTTTTTCATAAAAACCTTCCTCGTTATTTGCGAGTGTGTGAGTCTCGAGCGTATGCATGCGATAGAATAAAGGAAAATGGAGAAATACATTATACCTGTGAATGAATTCGTCTGTATAAAGAAGAAAAAATATAGCTTTCCAATATTTGATAACTTCCGGTTAGGTGAAAATAGTGACGAGACGGGAATTGAAACCGGAACTCCTGCTTTGATCGCAGGGGTGTTAACTATTACACCACCCGTTCCACTTCCACAGCTGTATACCACTTCCACCCAGACCTAACATACTTCTGCAATATTGTTCACCTGATGATTCCCAGAAGTGAATACCATCCTTATTACAAACCCTTAACAAACCCACTTCGCTCAATCCCCATTCAATCCTTTGGATTTCTCTCCGAGGATAAGGATTCCACCAGGAGCGCCTCTGCGGCAGTCGCAGAGTCGTCCACATTCATTTGCATGAGGGTTCAATCCTCATCCTCACGGCGACACGAGGCGAGCGAGGACGCGGCGTGCGTCTCAAGTGAAACGTCCTCAGCCCTCAGTTCCAACGAGGAGATTGCAACGGCGTGAAAACAGACACAGGGAGTGGAGTGTAATTGAAGACATGCAGGAGATGCAGGGTGGAAGTTCTTGAGTAAATATAATCAAAAAATGCACACAAAAATTATACTTTAAAATTACTATTGTATAATATCTAAGCAGTGGCGGATCTATGGGGGTGCGCTGAGGGGACTACACGTCCCCCGATAAATAAATTTCATTACTATTTATTATAGTTAATTGTTGATTATCTATTTGGTGAGTTGATGTATTTTATTAAAGGATAATATTTATAACATTTGTGTTATAAAACTATAATTTTCAAACAGAAATGCTGCCTAGATCCCTCCCCGGTTACCACCCCCTAGACTACAGTCTAGATCCACTTTTGTATTTTAAGTTATTTCTCCTAATTATATTTGATTGCATTACAGTATTAATTGTCCCCAAATAACGGTTTGTTTTAAGAAAAAGTTATACGGCTGGGTTGGAACCAGAAAAAAAAATTCAGTTTAGTTCTTTTCATATAATGTATTAGGCAACTGTTGTCTGTCATTTCCTACCATCTTCATGTTTAAATATGTGGTAGCTTTTCAGGAGGGCTTTTAGTGGGTAAGGTTGACTTATGCACGGGGAGGAGTCACGTTGGCTCTCCCTGTGGGGCGTAACTGCATTTTCCCTACCTGCACATATTCAGATATGTTAGGGTTCTAACGACCCAGACGTTGGCGAGCTCTAAAGCCCCAATTTAAAGAAAGACGGAACCATAAGAAATGTAATAGAGCTAATATAGTGAACTGAAAGAGACAAAAATTAATAAAGACATAAACATACGAGGAAACTAGAATACAAAGAGCAGGTAAAACGAAAACAGCTTGGACTGGGAATTAGGGGCAATGGAGACGCAGTTTGCCTCGAGAGATGGGGGAAGCACTCAACATAATTAATGCAGCGAGAGGTTCGGAATGGAAGGAGGGAGGGGAAATCACGGAGTCAAACGCAACGAGGCGCCTCCAGAGCGAACACGTCGTCCAAGTGGGTTACTGCATTTCAAGGAGCGCTTGCCGCACGACACGGGTCTATTCTCGAGCCTTCGAGCAGAGGAAGGGCGGAGCACACGCAATGAATGTACGACAAGAGAAGATTTAACCGGACTATTATTATTATATGTATATTTGAAAGTGGAATTTTTCTCCAAAACTACCCGAACGATTTTGATGTGACTCACAAGAAAGATATTTTGGGATTTAACTTGGTGTCATTTGGAAAAGAGTCGTTTTAGTACATTTAAAAAAGTCTTAATTTGTATTATAGGGATTCCAAACTTGGAATTGTTTTACAAGTTAAATAAAAAGAACAGAAAACAATTTTAAAAAATACTTTTACTAAAACGAAACCACAAACTATGCGTGCAAGCCATCAAAATTAATTTTATATCATACGAATTCGCGTGAAAAAAGGAACTATTATATTATCATACTATGATACAGATTTTTTTTGAAATTTTCTTATGGGAGCCACGCTCTAATGTGCAAAGGCACGCGAAGGAGATGAAAAATTTCCAACAATGAAACGAAACTTCATCCAGAGTATTATCCCTAACTGTTAGCAGTAGCCTAAATAAGACAGAAATTAAAAAAAACTACGTTTTATACTACGATGGTACAGATGATATTGTGCGTAAGAACATAACACACGTACTTTGAAGGGCATGGTCGCACAGTCCACCCGGGGCCCGGAACACGGCTGGCTGCTCCAGGGCTTCTACACTCGCAGGTATCCGTGTGGAGGAGTATAATGCTATTCATGTTTGCAAATAGCATTCAACATAGAAACGACCTTCCACCACGAGCGAAGAAGAGGCGACGGTGGCGCGGCGCCACGGAGAAGGAGCGAAAGCGTCCGCAGTGCGTTAATTGAGGAGAAGAGAGGAGCCGAGCGATACCAACTTCGCAGCAGCGAACGGAGGGTTGATGTGTTGCTGTGTGAGATAAGGGCGAAAAGAGGCTACAAGGAGGGATGGGTCTGCAACAGCTCCGCTGTTTCGCCTGATAAAGCGTCTCACGCCATCCCCCTCCCTCAACACGTAAGACACGCGTCCACTTCCTTGAACCAACGCAGCGACGACACAACAACCATGGACATCATGAAACTGCTAGCATATATATGACATTAACCCATTATCTGTCACCGTCCCATTTCTGGGAAGCATAAAATATTTGTGCCTACAACTATGGTTTTATAATTAGGTGTATATTTTTGTGTTGTGTTTGTCATTTTAAAGACAAAAAAAAAATGGAAAGTAATGTTTTTGTAAGTTTTGGTTCAATATTATTTCACCAGGAGCGCATTCAAAACACAAGTTTTCTGAAATTTTTCCTTTCCACATTGATGCCAGCGAAATAGAATATATTTCTAGAAAGGCATATACTGCAACGCAATGTGTTTTGAATTACAAATGTAGGAATTATGCGCAATTGTTATTGCAGTCCCTTTTTTTGGGTCACTGGCAAAATGCATTAGCTTTACATTTTTATGTTGCAATACAGGTAATGTGTATTGAGATTATTTTGATCACACCATCTACTATTGTTTGGTTATGTCATTAGGTTTTATGCATATTATGAATAAATATTTATTTATTTAATTATTTATAATGTTATTATATTACCAGTTGGAATAGTGAATTTACTTTATTATAATATTTGAATAAAACTTGGGAGTTGTAGTTTACATTCACAAGTGGGGCGTATAATTTGAATATTTCTAATTTCTGGTGAATTTATGGGGAAAAAAGATTGTTGAAAATATTACGATATACATTTTCCTAAATGTTGCTTTACGCTAGGAGTATATCATTCTTATCTTTGTGCTGGAGAAATAACATCATGGCATATCATTATAAGGAAGCTATAGAAAGCTATTCGTGAGGAAGTGGCTCGACACGATTAGGAAGCAGGTGATGTTGAAGTTGTGCTTCTGCCCACAGGCCTGGACAAATTAGCTGATTAGAANAGCTCTAAAATCGACAACAAGGAATAATTTCAGATCTTTTGTGCATTACACGCAAAACTTTCCATAGATAAAATGATGGTCCCATACTACGGCAAACACTCTGGAATAATATACACGCGAGGAAATCCAATCAAATTTGGTAACAGAATTTGGTGTCTCTACGGTTCTAATGGCTATCTGCGAAGTTTGTCGTCATACTGTGGTAAATTTGACAATCAACGACCGTCAGGATTGAGAATGATTTCAAAACTTGTGAAAAATTTTAATTCCTTCTACTGTCATTCAGTTACAATTTGTTCATAAATTTCAATATGATACAGCAAATGAAATTCTCGTGAATTTGAAGGATAATAAGATGGTAATGTTTGGCACAAACTTCCGCACAGCAAACCCTTTGACAAGGCTCGGAGGGACTCAAAAGAAGAAAAAGCAAGTCCCGATTTCAACGCCCAATATAATTCCTACATGGGGAGGGGAGAGAGAGAGAGAATTGATTTATGAGAGAAACAAATCTCCGTGTCCTGTACCAGAATCCATTCCAAAAACGGGTGGCGGTCACTCTTCACTCAGATGTTAAGACATTGCAATTTGTCAATACACGGAGGGCACGTCAAAAAGTCAATAAGAAAGAAAGCGTGCATTAGATGTAAAAAGGACGATTACATTGGCCTATCTCAGCAATAAAACAGAATCAACCCCGAAGAGAAGAGGACCTCAAAGCAATAAACTAATGGGTGGCAGAGTTGGTGCTGAAATAAGATTTGATCCAGGAAATCTCTTGATACAGCCAAGGCCCGGACATTTGTCACACAGGTAAAATTTGGAGGGCGGCATTTTGGCTGCAACTGTGAGGAAAATATTGAAGTTTTAATTCTCAATTAATAGAACATGTCACATATCGATTTTTTCGTTCGCTTAAAATTTACAGCGCGTAGCTTATTTATACTGTTTATGTATAAAAGCTAAAAATATTTACCATTATTGATTCTAAAGAAAACAATTATAATATTTAATTTCGTGAGATTGTGATACATATCACAATATTAAAAGATTTCAGATATAAAAGATTGGATGACGATTATTGTTTTAAACAATTATTACGGCAACCCATACTAAACAATAAAAGTTGACTATAAACTTACAAAAGTCTAGATAATTTCTTTCATTTCGAAAAGGAAACATTTTATAAATTAATAATTTATTTTATTAATAAATTAACGCAGAATTTGTAAAGGGCGCTGCTTGAAGTTGTTTGAATATGCATGTACTTCTCTGAATACAATAGCACGCGAGCAGAGCGCTACTTCAACTAAGGCTCCATAAAGCTTCATTCGAGCTCTAATACAACAACCGTATCCAGTTATAGACGTAACTGAGATGAACAGTGTTAATTTTGTTTATTTTCTCATGTCTTCGTTTATTTGCAGAAACAATACGACGTAAAAGAGATAAAATGTAGAACTTTCACTGATGTTTTTCTCTCTGTGTAATATCAGAGAATTTGAACTCGCAGATATTGTTATAACTTTACATGTATTCAAATAATGCATTATTATTTGCGAAAACTACAATAAAGACCACGGATTTACAAAATTTTATTTGTGAAACTATTTCTTCCTTATGTAATAATTTAATCATATTCGCGAGCAATTAAGAACATTGCTTATAATTCTTAATAAGTTAATAGCATAATTATTTCTCAATTTAAAGCAGCCTTGACAGTGCTCCATTTTATTAACATTTGTTTTTATTATTCTTTAAGTAAGTCACAGAATAAAAGAAGAATTACTCTTATTATTTACGTAAATTCATTTCTCGCATTCTTACAATTCTCTAACAATAGGAAACGCAATACCCGCACATTGTCCCCATTCAGCGCGATCTCTCTCCACCTTCGTTACATCTGGCACTGGAGTATTCTATTCATCATTGAATTGCTTATTGTATCGTTCAAGTCTAAATTCCGTACCCACGGGAATGAGACACCCCTTGCACCCTTAAAGGGGAAGTGAGAAATACTACGACTGCGAAAATATATTGCAAAGAACCAATTAGCGTCAAATCCATGGTTTCAAGAGTTCCTGAGAGGAATAAATATATCACCAATGTCGTTATGTTCAAGTTCAGATCACATAGGGACGCGGTACTCTTAATAACACATATAAAAACAAACTCATATTTTTATTGATGCTATTAGGATTTTTATTGATCTTATACCATTTTGTTTTCAATGACCGCATAAACATATTCATAGGAGTGATGTATAATAACCAAAAGCGTTAAAAATAAAGTGGAATAAGTTATTTTTTTCTCTTTTTGCCCTTTTACTAGCACTTTCTGCCAATGTCCCAAAATTGGGACGCTCATTTCCTTAAAAAAAAAAGTACACAGAAAAAAGGTGAAAATGCTGTTACTAATTCAATATAATCTAACTAATAGCAAAACTATCGATTTTTACTAAAAATTTACCCTAAAATAATTTTGGCAGGTAATGGGTTAATTTGAAAATTTTCAAAGCGGTGCACTATGACAAATTAAAAAGTAAATGTTTAATATTGAACATGTTAATTTATTTTCCGCTTTGACCTATGTCACATAGCCAATGGCGGATCTAGAAGGTGGGGTTAAGGCGGTTATAGCTTCCACGCCGCCACCCCCCCCCCATTGGACCTGAACTCTTGATAACAGATAAAATTAAAGATGATAAATGGCATACTGTAAAAATGTTACCAAATTGTTATTGTTACAGTTATTAATAATAAAATTAATAAAAAGAGATTAATAAAATTAATAAAACCAGTATGTTGTTTGTTAGCTATTTATTTGATGCATTTTACGACCCACTATATATATAGTGTCGTAAAAATCATAATTTTTAAACAAAAATGCTTCTCGGGTAGCCTCCCTCCCTCGATTACGGAGTACATTCGCTATAATGTATATACAATACAATATAATTTTAATGATCATTAAATAAGCTGTAAAACGTCACCTCCACCTAAATTAGGATCTAAAGCATCTAAAGCAATTCACAAGTTTTGTGTAGATTCGTTTTGAGGTGTTTTCTTTAAACTTCACATCGCTGTAACTACCAAACGGGATGGAATTTTGCAATAATACTTGATCTTTTTCTTAATATATATTATGGCTACATCCCCATGTCAATTTGACACGGAATGACCCTATAATGATAGCTACTTAGGAGAAGAAATGTAAGGCGACGAACTTAAGCGTCGATGATTTTTTAGAGGCTCCGAATGTGGTTTTAAATTCTGGAAACTCACATAAAAACTTCTTCCAGCCCTTATTTTGAATAAAAATATTTGTCAAATCGCAGGTTAGCGATGATGTTTTGTTTCTTTTACGTTATTATTGATTTTAAATCTTTTGTGAAATTCATATTTTTAGCAATAAAATTCAAACAGTTATCAGATTAATCCGCGCTCCACGATGTACCTGACAGTTTTCGGTCGTATTAAAAACAAGACAAAATCCAATCATACACACGAGACTCATTGAAAAATTGTTATTCATAAAATAAAATTCTGTATGGACACGACGATACAAATCATGGCGAGTTCATAATCAATGAAGAAACAAAAAAACAATTCCATTAATAACTCCCGACTGATTCGGGGAAAATGCGTTACTGTGAATATTTGAAGCTAATATTAGTTCGTTCGAAGCTAAAATATAAATCCTGACCACCATGCGAAGCCTTTAATTAATTTTTTATGGGGGCGCGCTGATTATTATTATATGAATAGTTGCATCGCCGAATATTTCAACCTTCATTACAGATCAATCGTATCAGTCCCGTAACAAAACAATTACAACTTCTCTATATAATGAATTATTTTCATTCCAATAACCAACCGGAAGTTTGTAGTTTGTTAAACCATCATATTCATTTATTGCTTCGTTTACATCAAATAAATGAGTTTGCATTCAGTTGTGAAGAAAAATTACGAGAATATGCATGTCAAATTATCAATTTTTGCATTTATCATGACAAAGAGTTATCATGTGCACCAATCTTTAAAGTTTAAAAACTTAAGAAATAAAAATGTGTAATATAATTTGCACTTTTCTATTGTTAAGTATCCAATTACGGTACACCCATGAGGATTACATAAATGGTCGGGCAATCAAGGAACAACACTTAAACTTGTGTTACTTGTGTTACCAAAGGTAACAAAATATATACTTAAACTTTGCCAGAAAACATGAATAAAAAGAATCACAAAATCGGGGTTAGTGGTTTTCGAGTTTTAAGAGGAGTAACAAACAGACAAACAGACACTTGAGACTTGAAATGACTTTCCTTTACAGTTATGAAAATGACACGAAGGCTCGAATCCATCACTGTGCTCTAACTGCAAAACTTCGCTATCCTGCTCCAGCAGAGTTACATACGCATCCAAACACTGCACTTTGCTGGGAAAGTGGTGGTAACCAATGCTTTGTACTTCTGGCCACCAACCATCCTCTGCCTTCGGCTATTATAAGCGTCTCTTCTCCGCATGACGAACGCAGGAGGGTTCGTGAGCGCGTGAACGTAAGGGATGACAATCCCATCCCCGCAATCGCTCCACCACGCTCCCTCCGCAAAGGGCTCCGAATTTTAACGGGCTGCGTGAAATATGCGCCTCGCCTCCGCGACTTCTACGCGGCGCGGTGTGCCAACTGGCGTTTATCTCCTCCTACCCCCTAACCCCCCCCCCACCCCCAACAAAGAGCAAAGCACGCTTTCGGTCATGCGTTCGCCTACAGCAGCGCCGAGCAGACTTATTGAACGCGATCTCCGCGCTCCCCGCGGACGCCATTTGTGTCTCCGGCGGAGAGGAGAGGAGAGGAGAGGAGAGAAGCATGCGAATGAGAGAGGAAGAGAGATGGACAAGTGAAAGTTTGCTGTCGCTGCAATATGCGTGCCGCGAAATATGAGGGCGGCTGCTTCTTATATCAGTCACTTGTGGGTTCGTCATTTGAATTCAACCAACGCAACGCCAGAGGCGGTCAATTGCACCGTCCTTGTGCGGACCATTATTATATCTAATGATAAAGTGCACCGATTTATACGAAACGCAATATATACATTTGCGAGAAACATATATATGCGCCCAACAATAATACCTTAAATTGAAAACAAAACCTAAAATTGGATCTGTGGATGAATTAAATCCGATCAGCAGGAACAATTATTTTCATTCCCAATAATCACCGCAGGTCTAACTCCACAGCACGAGCAGAGGACTATAGATTTATTGCTTCTATTAGAAACACAATCAAATTTTGATACTAATTCATTTCAACTGGGATAGAACTAAAATCAATAAAACTATCATTGATACAAACCTTAATAACTTTTTCAAGTCTATTAATATGACTTATTCTACTTTACGATATTTTTCATACATAATTTCTACAAAAATATTATAATTAAAATTGTCTATGAAACAAGTCTTAAAGTGGAATATAATTATTATTAATAATAAACTTTATTGTCAAAAAAGCAGTTACAAACTGCGTATGACCACGTGGAGGAAAATAAACTTAATTTACTCTCCGGAAGCAAGAGAGGGACCATCTCATCAATTCCGATCAAGGGTCCCAAAGCAGAGATGGATTTAACATTTCAACATACTCCTAACGATAAAAAAAATTGTTCGACACGAGTTATAGTTTTAACAAATACCAACAAAAATTGTATTTAATAAAACATAGAAAAGTCATTTCACAAGAACGTATTATTATCAAACTATAAATCATACGGAAAGTATTGTTGATAATTCGTTACTATTAAATAACACTAAATTAGCTAATAATTATATCAATTGATGCCGTCTCTAGGCACAATTTGAATTCAGACTATCCAAATACACATTGGTCCATTCGAACACTAAAAGAGAGTACAAATGCAGTGTGTTGTTTTAAAGCAAAAGCTTTTCACAAGCGGAAGAAGCGTAGTCGTAACTTCTTTAACATATGCTCGCAATTGAAAGCGATAAACGTTTTTTGTAACAAAAGTTTCCAATAATTTCCCAAACATATTTCGCTATAAATTCTATTCATACGTTTTATATACATATATATTTTTTTAAAGTGGCTCTTGGCCTCGAACGTATCCCGCGAATCGCACAAAGTCGAAAAGGAATAATAAAAGGTATAAATGCGAGTACATTGTGTTAACATGTTCTTGGAATCCCCTGTTTATGCCTATAGAGTACACAAATTATAACTCACAATGCATTAAAATAGAGTTAGCTTAAAATGTAACACAAAAATGTTTCTTTTCCCATTAGAATACGCAGATTGAACAGGGCACGTAATTTATATCTAACCAGTACCCAGCAACGAGATACGTACAGTGTGTGTTGTAGAACAACACGCAGGAGAAATTAGTGAAATGAGTTACGCAGCGTCCATAAACAAGGCGGAACGGGTAGCGAAACATGAAACCACCACCGGAAAGTTATCTCTCATAAAGCGATGTAATCCATGGAATGCATCGGGCTCCCACGTGTTGCTATGGAGAATCCTTCGGGAACAAAAGGCAGGTGTCGATGCTCATAACACGAGTGTTGTATCTCTGTTCTTACTCATGACGTCACTACCAACGGCTCGTAAACATTCATGAACTAGCAATTACGCAGTCGCACCGGTACGGTAATGAAGTTCGTAAAACACTCCTGCAAAATTTACCACTATCAAGTTTCGCATTAAATATTAGCAGGATTGAGTGAGTGAAGACGGTACAAAGATGATACAGGAACTAAGCTTGCAATACATTGTATATTGTTAGTAGTATAAATATACGAGAATTAAAAATGTTTCTTTACGCTGTTATCTACATTCTCCTACACATAGAAATCTCTTAAATTGCTGTGAACCTCACCGCCAGGTAACACATTAATTATGTTACGTTAATTGAAAATGGGAGACGGGACCGAGATTCGAACTCGGGACTTTGAGCTTGGTAAGCGTATGACCCGAAACAAAGTCCTCATACGAGGAGCGTAGTCTCAGAGGTCTTTGGGTCTCGCAAGTTGAGTGAAAATGGAAGACGGGCCCGGGAGGCGTACGGGATGGCGCAGTTGGTAAAAGCGCATAGGAGCACGCTAAGCTTAAGGGGTTAGTAGAAGTGGCTAGTATTTGTCAGAGTTAGGGATACTAGGGGGATAGAGGAAGAAAGGTTTGCTTTTCAGTAGTCACAGCTATATGAACTGGAACATTAATGTGAAAAGCTACAAATTTTACGGTCCCATCGGGAATCGAACCCGGGAATCGACTTGGTGATGAGCGACAACACTACCACCTAGGGCGTCTTTTATTTATTCGTCCAGGATACTTTGAGAACGCTCTCGATAAAGAGATATCTATTTCTGGAAGAAACTACATCACGTATTCAACACTCTTGCTGCGGTGTAAAAGCGAGATTCATGCAAGTCGTGGGAGTAATACAAAGAGAGAACAAAAAAAATGGAGCAAATTAGAGACAAGCGAGTTGTTGAGAAATCAATATCCTCTTAAAACCAGGAGGATGACCAGAGATTACGCAAGTCTTCAAAACGGTTACGTTAAATTACAAGATCGTAGTTCAATTCTCAGCACAAATACCATGTTTAGGAAGCAAAATCAGAAAGGAGTGAAGTTGCTCGGAATGCATGGTTTAGCATTTACAAGGGAAATGCCATTCGAACACCTCACTCATTGGGACCAAGTGAAATGAATCTCCTCCATACAGAACCTCTCTTAAGGATGCGGTGTGATTAGTGGCGGATCTAGACTGTAGTCAGGGCGCAGAGGAGAGGGGACGGATCTGTTTGAAAGTCATGGCTTTACAACACTAATTTTATGAATATAAACTTTAATATAAAATACACCAACTCGTCAAACAGATATTCAACCTTCAACAATATTAAACAGTAACCAAATTATTTATTCGTTTAAAGTGGTAAAGTATGCTGTTGAACGCCCCCCCCCCTCATAGACTGGGTGTAATCGATAGTTGTTCATTCCACAAATTGAGAAAAAGGAGAAGGATGAGAGACAGAACACCAAACACAAAGAACTCACGTCCTAACGAACCGAGATGTACCGCGATGCCTTTCACTAGAATCTGAGGTCAACCCAACGAACCGAGACCTGGATGGTTTTGAAGCGCCGCGGGGCGGAATCGAGGCCAAAAAGAGAAGAGGGTTTGAAGACGCGCCCTCGTGAGGGTCGGTGCGTCGGGTTAACGAGCGCAACACAAGTCGCAGTTCGCTCAACTCACTACTAAGCGCGTGTCCAAATCCGCTCGCTCGCTCGCTCGCTCGCTCGGCACTGAAAGGAGAGAAAGACANGCCCTTTACACCTTCCGCCAGACTCTCACTGAGATGCGAAAAGCGCTCGCTCCAAGTTCGTCAAATCAGTGACAGGTATATAAATATTTCCTTAATTTTTACTATAAATATATATTAGTTCTGTTTATAACTTATTTGTGATTACATACTACGTTTTCAACGTTTAAATTCATTGATCATGTGATCACGACCTTTTGCTGAAGGCGACAGAATAAATTTTATTCCTTGAAAATGTGCCTCGTCGCTTTTCGCACTGTTTTTGGAAAAGAGTAATAACTTATATTTTGCATGTAGAAGCTCGAAATTTTGAAATGTTGTCACAAACACAATAGTTAACATTTGCTGAATAATCATTTTTTGAAACTTTCAGTTTATTTTATACAAAATAGTAAAGTTGACGTATCGAAAAAAACGGTAAAAATTTCGCGTTTTTTGAAACATTTGTTATTAAAACAGTATTATTCATTATTAGAACCATTTTTTTACTTGAGTATAAGNGTATAAGCAGAAGAACAAGACAAATTTAATGGTATTAATTAGTTTTTTCTACCATTTTTGTGTGGCATCTACAGCAGTTCAAAGTGAGGGGTCTAAAATAAAAAAATCCGATAGTAGTAAAGGTTCTTACGGTATGAAAATACGACGACATATATTGTACTATTTCACTTTTTAATAGAAAACAATAAAAAATATTCGTTCCAAAATTTATAGGAAAATAGATCAGAGATAAACATTATTCGTTGACATCACAGCGTCATTAGAGAAAATCAGGCATGCCAGGTTTTTTTTTTTTTTTTTTTNGAAAGACAAAAGGACAGAGTTAGGAGTCGAGCAAAATAAAATTACTACCCCCTCCGCTATTCCGCCTCTTCATCATTTGGTTTTGTTTTCACTCCACAATTAGATAATAAAAACAATAATAGCGTCCGGCAATATCTCACCCGGCGGAGTCGTATGACGGGCGCCACAGGACGGGGAAAAGCGGGAAAGTGTGATAATGCAACAACATGCCAGCTATACTCCGAGTCATGTAACTTTGGCGAATATTATGCAATATGGCTGCCTCACACGAATTGCCAACTTCTACAAATTCAAGTTATATCCGAATAAATATTTATAGTCGTCACAAAAGCGACTATTTGTTGTAAAGAAATTAACAACAAACTAAGACACAACGTAATATTCGTTTCACGCGCTCGATGCAGAAGGAACAGAATAGCGCCAAAAGATCAAGTGCACTGAATCGATTGCCGATATTGGTGATAGATTTAAGTTTTCAGCAATTCGAATGTCCTGCCAACATAACGCGAGGTACAAATATTATTTCTATTATGGACGAGGGCGAAGTAAAGCCGTTGGCTACACTGAGTACAGGTTCTACACAAACATCACGCCAGATAGACTAGCAATAAAATCAATAAATATATAAATAATTTATTGTCAAAAGAGCTGTTACAAACTGCCTAAGACCACGTTGAGAGCAAATATACTGCTACTAATATAAAAAATAAACTAACAAACACAGTGCCTTTCCGTTTGTGATTTTCTTTTCTTAAGATACATTTCTCGAAGAAAAGAAACTTGATTTTGAGTACAGTTGACAGAGCGATGAATTCACAATATACTGAGGCTCAGATAGTGTCATTAGGATGCGAGCAGAATATCTTTTCCGCTGTACATATATGCCCGAGTTATTAACTCTTCCAGAAGAAAGATGGGAAAATGTATTTCATATTTCACATGTTTTGAACACATTCTTAACGTATTATATCCGCGTTGACTGAAGTCAAGTTGCAAACTATTCACAAAACTTAAATATATTAACCACTGTAGTTGTAATTAATTAATAATTAATTCTACTGATTTTTATTATTGGATCAGGATAATTATTTTGTGATTTTAAAAGTTTATAATAAATTTAGATCGTCGTTTGACTTTTCTTTGACGAGGATCGCTTTGTCCTCAGTCACGTGATGCGGCTGTCATTTCCGCCGCATGTTCCACAGTTTTTGGTGAATTATTGTAGTAAATGCCGCGTAAGGTATGAAAATCTTAATGACATTGCGTTCCTATTTACATTTGCTATGTTTTAATAAGGTTTTTTTTCGCAACGTTGAGCGGTTACCGAAGGCCAGAATACATATAAGAGAAATCTAAACCCACGTAAGTTTCTCCATAGAAATTTAAAGCGCAAATAACTCAAAATTTTGCGTCGCAAGGGTGTGGATGTCCATCGCCACAGGATACGGAATGGTTCAATATGTAATTTGATACATTTGATACATTTGATACATTTAAGCCTCTGGTCGCTCTGACGAATAGAATACTTTCACATCTTGATGGAACGGAAAAACTTCTGAGATGAAACGAGGAATTAAAAAGTGTTCTTTTTGAAACTTGGGGTGTCCAGTGCGCGTACCGAAATATGGACAGATAAGATTGTAAGTTAATAAAGAAGACACAGATCTTTGCAATTGAGGTAAGCCATAATATTTTATCTCCTCTCGACGCAATCGAGAGTAGTAACAATAAAGATACAAAGAAAATGCAGAAAACGACATGAATGAAAATCTGGATCAAATGAAAGGATCCTTTAATAAATAGGTTCAAATTCCACTTAATGATAAGGCTTTAATACAATAATAAATCAATAACGACCAATACCTACGTCAAGGATGGAAAAAATATTTTATTTTTTACAGTGCGATTAGTATATTAATTGATAATAGTAAACCGGAAATAACAGTTTCATTTGCAATTTCATCGTACTCAGACATACAATAATTTGTTATAATGAAATAACGTCTAACCTTTAACTTATAATAGTGATCCAATTGTATGTTAAAAATACCAGAATTCAAGAATTTTCTTTTTTATGATTAGAGTAAAATGTTCTCTTAATCCTAAGTTCATAAAAATAGGAACTCAAAATATGGTTAACTCAAAATACATGGAGTTTCAAGTTACATGCCAGACATTACTTTCGAACGAATCTCTTTTCAAACGAAATTTAAATGCGGATCCACAATATCTTGTTACAATTTTCAACGTATAATATTTCAAAAAAATATTTCCTCGCATGATAAATATACGTCATTACGAATAGTCCATTGCGATTTGCCAGTCATACGATTAACAACACAAAACTACTGACAATGTTTCGAATGGTGAATGGTCAGTTTATTACACAGATTCACCTCCACAGAAAGAGCTGTCTGAAATGAAGTAGTGCAAAATTACAGCTTTTGATCTGTACGTCCCAAGGCAAATGTCATTCACTGGTTTGCGCGTAAATTACGACACGAAAATTTAAATATCATCTGAATTGTGTCATTTACAGTACCCCTACAGTAATAACCAGCTTACAAAGCAATTCTAATATGGAGAATATACCTCGCTTTTCCTATGAATTCGAGTGAGAGAGAAGTGGGTAAATTGTGAAGTGAGGCATCTACGATTACGATCCAAGTTCAAACAGCGATTCAGCGCCGGCGCTTGGCTTCCATTTCTACGCGATTTCACACTCCGATGCGTTCGCGCGAAATGTTCCGATTGCAAGCGAACGCCTCCGGGCACCGAAGATCAGTTCAATTCACTTCAAACACGTTTGAAAAAAAAATCCTCTGGTGCGCGCCCACGAACACGCGGCACGGCCCCCCGCGCATCGGAGAAATAAAGCATTCGCGCGACATGCGAGAGAGGACACCTCTGTGGTTGGGGAATTTACCTGCGATACACGAAAATCATTCTCTCGGGATTAGCAACTGAAATCTTGTGGAAATTGTGATCCATGTTTAGGACATAAAATGAAATTATCTTCCACATTTTTAATTAATATGTTTTATTTTTCAAGGAACTTTCCCCATGATCAGTGTTCCAAGTATGGAATCAACTTAAATAATTCGGTCACAAGTAATATAATTATTATTATTCCAGAATTTGAAAATGGGACATGTACGTTCTATCGAAGCTTATCTACATGGAGCGATAGGAGGTAGAAGGTGGGTCAGTTAGCTCGATTTACCAACAACTTTATCCATTTGGAGGGGTTAGTAAAAGTAGTTAGTAATTAGTAACAGTCATTGATACTAGGAGCAGGAGGTGGATAGAGGAAGAACGGTTTGCTTTTTTGTAGTCATAGCTATATGAACTGGGACATTAATGTGAAAAGCTATAAATTTTCTGGCCCCACCGGGAATCGAACCCGGGATGACATGACGAGCAAGAACGCTACTACCTGAGCCACCAGAGGGGCGGTTTCTAAACAATATACACTATATTATTTACACTACCCACGCGTGAATGATTCTTCATTCTCCAAAGTCAAGACCTCAAAAACACAATGAAAGACAATTGTGTCATGTTTCTTAGGAACTATCTTCGTCCAAAAGTACCCAAACCCCAGGTAATAAACCAAAGAAACTTCGCACCATAAACCAAAGCGTAGCTGCGAGCTCTCGTATACCCTATACACATGCAAGTTCCTTCTGCGCATGCTCAGTAGTTAGAAGTGCACTGACGCTCCTAGCGTAGAACGTTACAACGCCTCTGTTTGCGTACGATGTTAAGAGGTACGCCAGTGAAAGAGTTCATGGCGGATCCTGGTCTGAATTTGAGGCTATGTTGATATCTCAGAGTGTATGTGAGACATACGTTGGTTGTATGTAATGTGCTCGCAGTACAGTTAACATGTGTACGCTTGCATAGTAGTAGTTTGTTAGCGTTTAGAATTTTTAGAATAATTTGAGTGGAAGGTACGCTATGCAAAATGCATCGACTACACTCCATCGCTTCATGTACTGTACGTTACGCAAAAACTCTATTAAGTAACTGCTACATTGCAGCAAAACCCTTCTTTTTCCGTCGTTCATCTCAAATTAGCGTTCGCGCACTTGTTGCTTCCGTGTTTGAGCAATGCGGTACTCTGTTCAACGGAAGGAAGGGGCCACGCGATTCATCTCTAGCGCACTAAATCACGCGAAACAAACGAACAAACAAATCAACCAACCACGCCCAGCGGATAGACCCCGTATCTGTCAGGCGTCGCGGCTCGTCAACTTCCTGTCCACTTCATGATGAATGCACTTTATTCATAATATTCCCTCCGTAAACAAAGGTCCTCGCTATCTTTCGCGGTACTGAATCGAATTTGCAGAACAGCATTTCCTAATTCATCATCACACATTTGTAGTTCGTGAATCTGAGAAGAATCAAAGCTTCGACAGCTTCATAAAAATCATGTTCGTACACAGCAGATATATGGTTCAAGTAGGTGCTCGAATATCGAGTGGCACAGTAGAATATTTTTGTTTAATTTTAAATATTAGTATTTTTATCTTTCTAACATCAATTTCTTAAATTTCGTATGTATTTTCATGAATTTTACAGTATTTCATATGTATATAATGTATTGCTTTAGATACTTCAATACTGCATTTGCTTAAAACTGTATTGATTGTATTTGTTTAGTTTGTTGTCCGCCGACGTGGTCATACGCAGTTTGTAAGAGATTTATTGGCTAAAAAATTATTTATTTTTATTTTGATAAGAAAAATGACAAGTTAAGTTTAATGATGTTGAAGATTATTATTATTATTATCATCATCATCATCAAATGAGCGCTCCTGTGTTCTGTAAGGGCCGAAAATTATCATCCACATCACTGCTACGTATATTTGTGCGTTAAAAGATAACTACCTTTCAGTTACCACATACATAATGAATGGATGGATGGATCCCACATCATTACTCCCAAAAACAAATGTTGCTTTATCAGTGAGCAGATTATGCTAATTTCGTAAATAAATCACAATATAAAACCAGCTCTTTTCCTATTGAAACGAAATTCCGAAAAACGTTTTTTTGTTTTGTTTTTTCGACATATAAAAATGTTTTTTATCATGAATGTATTTGGAGCTGATGTAAATTACTCGTGAGAATAACAGTAACCACGTCTCTCAGGAACAATAATATTCAAACCCACATTAATGAACACATACATGATATGGAGTAATATCCACTACTCACTTCGCGACGACCGAAAGTATTCGACGAAAAGAGACATGCCAAATGGCAAAGGAAATTAACTTACATACAAATACAAAACGAATATTTGTACAGGATGGATTTCTCATACAGACGAGAACGTGTGTCACCAGAAGTTCAAGACACGGAAGGGTTTAAGAAAGCCACGTTCGTGCATCTTGAATACAAAATGTCAGGATAAACAAAACGTCACGGTTCGTGATGAGGGGGGCCGGGGGGTATTTTCGAAAGCGTGATGTTACACTTGGTATACCACAAAAGTTACAAATTGTTTCAATCGAAGCAAATTTTATTACAATGAAAAGAAAAAAAGTCTCAATCCCGTGCGCACCATTCTCAACCCCCAACGCCTTAGATTTTTATAATACTCTTAAGTAAAAACGGAGTATATAATCAGAAAATAAAAGATGTTATTCCCATTTAATTACAGTTTTTTTTTTCATTCTTATGGTGAGGGTGAGGGGGGGGGG
>NNCF01126490.1:651296-663808 GCA_002313205.1 Laupala kohalensis
CACGAATCAATGTTGACGCGTTTATATTATTGTCACGTAAATAATATGTAGCACATAATTAGAACGTTTTGTATTTTAAAATATAAGTATTCTACCGAAAAAACACATCCTATATTTTTAACATTGTTTCGTTGCCAAATGCCAGCTTCTTAAGATGCGACAAAATCCTCCAAGTTAGTCAAATCACAGCGATGTGTAATTGTTCTCTTGATTATTATTAATATTCTGATGGTTTTAAAACACAACTATATAAACAATAACGAAGAAACACCATGATCTAATTTGTCTCTACCGGTTAATAATGTATTCCCAAACTCGCTGGAGCAGAGCATGCACGAACGCATCGATTACGTGATCTACGCATTTCCTCTCAGAAAAAAAGTTACATAGCTTTCTCAAGTGTCCGGGGACCTATAGATAAAAGTGATGTAAAAAATACTACGGAAAATTTGCTACCAATCAAAGTAAACTTCTATCACATTCATGATTTAAAAGTGTGTTTTTTTGTTTGTTTGATTTTTGCGAATATGTGTTTCCCCCATAAGACACAATGTATTACACAATGAATTATAATTGCGATTATTTCACTAGAAGTGAGGTATCTTTTTCAAGTGGAAATCACAATAAATACATGTTACTCTGTTTATTTACGTCGATTTTTATTTTTAATGGTTTAATTCTACCCACGCTAGTACTGCGTTAAGGAAAACATCGGGCCTACGTCGTCAGCGGATCTGGGCCAACAAAGTCGTCAACACGTCGTGCTTCGTGACCACCGCGGCGAAGGAGGGACGGGCTGTAGACTGAGGAGTGTAGGAGTGTAGGAGTGTGGTAGGCGCAGGTGCGCGACAGACTGTGTCCCTCGAGCGGCGGCTCGCCGCGTCGCGGTGCTCGTCGGTGGCCGCGTTCTGAATTATGCATGGGCTTCCAGCTCTAGCGGAGGGACACACGAAGCGAACGGATGGAGGGATGGAGGGATGGAGGAGGGCGATGCGATGCATGTTGGACGCGCTGCCGCAACCACTCACTCCAACTGACAGATAACGAGCGCGACACAAATGAAGAGCAGAAAGAGGAGGTGACAACTGAAGACGGAGTTCATGAATTATTCATTGCCGTGCCTTCCTAATTTCCTTCTTTCCTCCACAGAGTTATGATTGGGTATTATTTCCCTTTAGTGGAGGCAAAACACAGCACTTCACGCATAGAAACACTTTAGAGGGAGTTAAACTTCCCCGGGATTTGCATACAACTTAGTCACTAAGGAAGCTTACAGAGTTGCGGAGAAGTGTCGCTTGAGGGACGGCAGCGGTAGTCCCTCGTTGACCGCAGAAGAGAATAGGAAACAGCAATACCTCTATTTCAGTTGTATTCGCTTATCGTCGGTTTCCTCAGATGGTGTCGACGCGCCCAGGTGAATGCGCTAATATTGCGAAAACAAAATTAACAAACTTTTAAAATTATTACCCCTTGCCCCATTCGAGACAAATCATTGTTGATTATGAATCCCGCACATACCAAAAAAAAATCAATAATAAAAAAATACTTCGTGTTTGAAAATACGGTACTGCAAATATTAGTTTTGTCACTGAGTCACTCCGGGTTCAAATCCCGGCAGGCCAGAAAAAAAAAAAGCTTTTCACTTCAATGTCCCAGTTTACATAGCTGTTATAATTCAAAAGCGAACCCTCCTTCTCCTATCCACCCAACTCCTAACTTCTATCGCGCCATGTGGATAAGCTTCAATAGCACGGCACATTTCCCATTTACAAATTCTACAACGAAAATAAAATAAAAACATCAGTTCCTTAAATTTGTGAAGATATGGACCTTAATACCCACAAACATTAATCGAATCGTAAGAAGTCAATTTCAAGACACTAGTATCACCACCACCACCACCTCCCCTCCCTGCCCATCCGTCGTCTCATCGCCATCCCCTCCTTTTCCCCACGCCATTTATCACCCTACCCCCCTTTCCCCCCNTACCCCCCCTCACACCGACCGCCCTTTCACCGCTCGCCGAGTTGCCAAGTTGGCACGCCTGCCTCGGGTGCAGCAGCAGAGCTGGGAGGGGAAGGGGAAGCTGACAGCCAGCGGGTGGCTCTCGTCGACCGAGGGTGAGTAAGTGCTGGCTGGTTAAGTCTCCGGAAACCGCGCCGCTGTCTTAAGTGCGGATTTACAGTTGTTGCACGGACAGCGCGCCCGCGTTGTGTAGAGGAGCGTTTTGGAAGCGGCCGCGACGACGTTCGTGAAGGGGCGAGGGGATAGGAAAGATGTGGGTTCGCTGAATCCCCAGAGGTTCATCAGGAGATCCACACACCGCGACGACCGTCGCCAATTACTTACGCGCGCAAGAAAAGGGAGGAAAAACGCAAAATAGGACATTCACTCGGGAATGCTATATCAGCCTACTCAAGTACACAAACAATCATTTGATGACCCTTTTTCAATATATTTCGGTACAGCTCTTAATAGCAATCAGACTCCAACCAAAGTCGTTTACTTGTCCCTAATTCTTCTTCACCTCCGTTTCGTTGTCTACTTCTCTTTACAACGACTAAGGTCGTAAAAAACGACTACACAGAAACGATTCATTTCTTTATACGTTTCTTTAATTCACGTCTCCACCCCATCGCTATCTCCCTTCAGGGCAGAGCGTTTCGTAGATTCATTATAATCCTCCTGAAGAATTCGCAATCAATATTGCTCCTCAGATGAGCACTTGGAGGACAATAAATTAATTTACTCTCCGGAAGCAAGCAAGGGAACATTCCATCAATTCCGATCAAGGGCCCTAAGGCAGAGGCGGACTGAAAAACATGAGCAAAAATTTCTAGATAAGATAAAAAGTTAGCTACATGTTATAATACTAATATAATTTTAATCTGTAAGAAATTTAACATAAAAAAATTATTTTACATCTACGAATTATTATCGAATATTAGAGATTATTCTGAGTATAGTTCTTATAAATCATAACAATTGAAATAGCACTATATTCACCATTTCTTGTTTCAATAAACGCGCCTGCAGACAAAAGCCTAGAGAATCTGTATAAGAAATACGCCTCTACCCGAAGGAAAAACGGAGAAAAACCCGGGCCAGGATGGGGCTACAGAATTAATGTACACAACCAAAGTGCCAAAGTTGAGTACACATAAAACTAAATTAATAAGATATCTGATATGTGATAACTTTCAGACATATGAAAATGGCGACGAGCCGCGAATCGAACTCGCGACACCTGCAATGATTCTCGCCTCGTCGTCGTTTTCATCGGACAGTAAAAGTTATCACGTTTCCACGTGTAGGGTACACGGAAGATATATATATATATATGTTTAAAATGTATTTGAAATCCCATGTGCCTGACGACAATATAGAAACTTACGAAACTAATAATAACTGCATATCATATAACTTCGCTGTCGAGAGAGTATATCAGGTTGCACACAACTTAATTAGTTGTCATCATGTTACTACTAAATTCTCGAGACGAATTAATGGAACAAGATTTTCTTTATCCTTAATGTATTGTTGAGCTCCTAAAGATACGTAACGAATGCTGTGACAACGAAAAAGAACGAAAGAGTAATTAGGGTAATGCTAGCGAAGGTAGGATTGAATCACTGAAATATCTTAAATCGGAACAAATAAACAAAGTAACATGTATTTATTGTGATTTCAACTGGAAAAACATACGTCACCGGCCATTTAAGTGAAATTATTGCAATTATAATTGATGGTTGCGTCTTATGGAGAAAACGCTTATTTACAAAAAAAAGCAACTTTTAAATCACGAAATTAATCGAAGTTTCTTTTCATTTGTAGTAAATTTTCCGTAGTGTTTTACATCACTTTTATCTATAGGTCTCCAGATACATTAAAAAAAGCTATTTAACTATTTCCCTCGTGTGATGCATACACACGAAGCCGTTGCGCTCAGCCGTCGTGTTCCCACATGCTCTCGTGCATTCCAAACGTGTCAAGCGAGTTCCCGAATATTGTTGTACTATATTATTAACTGTTAGATATAAATTAAAGCATGTTTTTTCTTCCTTATTATTTATATTGTTGTTTCTTAAAACGGAATAATAATAAAGGAATTAATTAAACTAGTCAGTGATTTGACTAACTTGGTAAGCTCGTCCCACCTTCATTGTTTTCGCGCTCGTGTAGACAAGAATATAATGAAAAAGAAGGGAAAAGTAGCTTTCAATTTCCAACGAGAGACCCGTCGTCGCTTCCACAGACGACGGAGATGACTTCATGAACGCCATCGAAGCGCATCCTCCAAAGCCAAACGACAAGCAGAGCACAGCTGCGTTCTATGCACTCTGTCACCCCCCACTCCAACGCCGCTTAAACAGCTCGCAGCTGTAAATAACACGGAGGAGGACGACGGCAGATAGAATCTGAAATATCGCGGACATTCGCTCGTTGAGGCGATCTCAGACCACAGCGCGCCGCGGGAGATAAAAGGAACAAAAACGATATGCGAGACCCCTGCACCGAAAGACGCCAGTGAGAGATATCGCGGGGAATCACACAGGCGCCGAAAAAAGGGAAACGTAATAGAAAGTAATAGTGGAGAACGTCAGACGAATACAGTTCCCCCCCCCACACACACACACACAAACCGGAACCGAGAGTGATAAAGGAGTATGCAAAAAGAAAACAAGGCTCGGAAGAACAGCAAACGAGAAATCCGTAAAAAAAATCGCCGAACGTGATAAAAGAATGGAGATCCCAAGAAAATAATCGCACCGTCCGGGTTAGGGGAATTCGCAGGAAATGAATAAAAAGTCCGGGGCAAAGGGAGGAGGCGAGGAGTGTCAGTAGGGGAGGAAGCGTAGAGTCGGTTTTACAGCGAGTGATAACTTACACGTGTTGCCCGCGAGATACAGATTAACACGCGACGTTTATCGTCAAGGCGCGAGTAAAGAGGTGGAGTTCCCCACGGAGGGGGAATAGGTCCCACTTTGTTTGGAGCGTTTCGCGCTGTGATACGTCTGCTCGTAAAATATTTACGTTATATCCGGAGGGAAAGAAGAAGAAAAGTTATTGGACGAAGCTTCGAGAGAAATAGGACACGTGGGGGCGAATGTGTCCATTTGAAACGGGAGTAACATTGCGCCTTCGCAGGGAAAGATAGAAGCTGGCGATTGGGGAGACTTGAAACGAATTGCGACAGAGTAGATGCCATAAGTTCCTATTTTCTCATATTTCTCAAGTTTAAAGTTTTTCTCACAAATCTCTAAGAATTCATTGTAATACAAAATTACCTGTTACTATTGCGTATTATATTAAAAATTATTAACTTGTCAAAGAAGAAGAGGGTAAATTAATTAAACAATATTTCAATTTTTTACTTTGTCATTTATATTTCATTTTATATTTAAAATATTAATAACTTTTTGAAGTAGAAGGGGGTAGATTGTTTTTGGAATGATTATATTTATTTTGTAATTTATATTTTGAAAGAAGATGGCCACCAACCGGCCGAAAAGGTCTTTTGCATTAATAAATAGGGATAGGATGACAAAATCTTTTATTACTTATAACACAAAATTATATGAGAAACAATATTTTCCAACTTGTTTGTGAATATTACACATTCTAGTAAATTAATTCCCGAGTCTACGATGTGTGGGGATGAAATATTGTTTCTATCAGTCTAACCTCCACAAAAGGTTGTACTTTATTCTACGCAAAACAACGGTCGCTAAAGAACCCGACTATTGCATGGAATAAACACACATTGCAAATGCCGTGTAAAATTCCAGTCAGCTGATCTTTGTTCTCAACGAAGACAATAATTGATTATTTCAATAAATATTAGGATAATTTAGATCTGAGAAAGCCGTTACATCGTATAACGACGACAAACTATTTTTTTTATCTCCGGAACAAACAGATACGTAAACAGTTCGATGACGGAGTGACACGCCGATGCCACCAATGCACTGAACAAAAATATTCCGATGAGCGAAATAGAGAGAGATGTGAAACAAATTACTCAAGTGTTGTTCGTTAACAAAATTGAGTAGAGGTAACAAATTTAAAAAAACATGTTGGGTATAATTACATCTGGACATCGAATTTGTTGTAATTATTAATGCTAGGTTGATTTACTGTAACCACAGCATACTGAAAAAAAATTAATTTTGTACCATAATTTACATTGGATTTTCAATTAGTGTTATTTATAGCTCTTTAATTTTTATCGAATTGCAGAACGCAGAACTGCCTGCACCGTAAAATATCATTAATTACCCATTCAATTTTGCAGCATTAATTTTCAAGTACTTGCATTACACAACGAACGGAACAACGACTCCTCTCAATGACTCTCAACGATGAATCTTGTGTTTCATTTCGCTTTCCTCTTCTTCTTCTTTCGTATTTCTCCTCTCTCCTTTCACCGGAAAACTGGTTTAAAGAAATGAATGTCATAAGAAATGTTTCGATCGTTTGTGCTCCCCAACGTACAACAAAGGAGAGCAGGACACCGATATATCAAAAGTCCTCGTTCTTCACAGCATCTGTTTAAGAAACGTGTCTTCTCGAAAAATTAGTATAAATTTCGTCCATATAAAGTATAACATTCCGTGATGAAGAATTACGTCGCTTCGTTGAATCCTATAAACAGAATTGAAATCTCTTTGAAACCGACCCCAAATATCCGAAGGGCACGACGACGGTATCCTCCCTTTTTTAATTTTATTTTTATTGTCGTATTTCCAAATGGGAAGTGAAGAGTGCCATTGGAGCTTATCTACATGGAAGGATAGAAGATGGTAGGTGTGTGAGGGGCTATTGTTAGTAGGTGGATTTGCCAACAACTTGACCCACGTGGAGGTGTAAGTAGGAGTAGTTAGCAAGAGGAAGAGTTAGTGATACTAGGAGCAGTAGGAGGAGGAGGACGAGGATAGAAAAAAAAGAGTTCGTTTTTTTAGTAGTCACAACTATACGATCTGGGACATTAATGTGAAAAAGTTACAAATTTTTCAGGTTCCGTCGGGGATTGAACCCGGGTTGGCTTGGTGATGAGCACGCACACTAACACCTTGGCCACAGGAGAGGCAAGGGTATGCGTTTTGCAAGGAATATAAACGATCACTCTCGTTCGAGCACAGTTAAGTTATTCAATACTTTATTGAAGTAAAGAGTCCCATTTCATCGCAGATTTGACGGGTACTTGGGTTGCGCAGTGAACCGCGACCAAAGCGCGACAAGGAAGAGAAGCGAGATAACTTCGTTTCGAAATGAAAGGAACGAAATGGTTTCCTGTACATCAAAGGATACGCAACCACAAAGAAACGCTATTCCAATCTTGTAAAGAGGATAGTGAGACATATGGTGTTACCGTGAATGAAACGCAAAGAAATTTTCTATCCTTCTTTCCTTAAGCTCCAATAATAATAATAATAATAATCATCATCATCATCATCATCTATCGTACTCCACATAGCAATCGATTAAGCATTAAAAATTCGAGATAAAATGCGAAAACAAAACAAAAAAAGGTGTTTTAATGACATAATTATCAAAGTGTGTTTCATATAACATTTCAGCACAATCATGAAAGGAACGGACGACTGGTCCTCTGTATACCATGATCTGATAGCAAGTCAATATATTTTTTCGATCACAAGGGAAACAAGAAACTGAGGTCAATTTTAGTTTTATTAGGCCAAGTTATAGTTTTCAGCACAAGTAAAAGCAATAAATCTTAAGAAATCCTTTAAAATGAACAATGAGTGAACAAAGAGTTAGGCATCATTTCCTCCAAAAATGAAACTCAAATGTAATCGCTCGAATGTTAATAACACGATTCTTTACAGCTTTATACGTTGAAAGATGACAAAATGAAATCGCATATCATGTTACAACCATACCACAATTCTCAAGTAACTATAATGAACTAGTACGAATAGACTATTATTTAAGATGGGACCACCACTCCTAGTCAAATCCCTGAGATGTGAAATTGTTTTCCTTATTATCTTCCTAATTGACATAAAACATAACATGAATATTAATCATGGAAAAAACGTGATTTAATTTCAAATTATCAGTTAATAATATCGAACAAACAATATTCATGAAGAAGGTTTACGTCTGGGTGGAAATGGTGTACAGTAGTGGAAGGCGAACCGGTGGTGTAGCGGTTAACACCCTTGCGATCAAAGCAAAGACCCGGGTTCGAGTCCCGGCTGGTCGCCATTTTCACTTGACCGAACGTTAACACATATAATCTCCACGTGAAGGGTACACGGAAAAAATATGTACTTAATATTCATGAACTCGACTCGTTCGAAATGCACAAGAGCATTTAGTAAAAACCTGGCGGCCGAGCACAACTGTTTCGTGATTTATGCATCTCACCGTGGAAAAGGAAAAATATCTTTCTCAGATGTCTGGTTACCTATAGATAACTGTGATGTAAAAGATACTACGGAAAATTTACTACAAATCGAAGTAAACTTCCATCACTTTTGTGATTTAAAAGTTGGTCTTATTTTGTAAATAAGTGTTTTCTCCTTAAGACGCAATGTATTTCACGATCAGTTTAATTGTAATTATTTCATTTAAATGTGAGGTAAGGTTTTTCCAGTTGAAATTACAATAAGTACATCTCACTCTGTTTGTATATGGTGATTTAGTGCCACCGTAAGTCGGTCTCCTGCTGTGAACTGCAGCGGCACAACAGTACATTCAAGTGCCGTGATCACGTCCTCAGAGAAGACGAAATTTATTCCGCGAAACCACGACACGTCACCGTTCATTACCTTCGCGAACTTCCGCCGTTGCCGTTTGTCGCGAAGAAAACTTCCCGCGTTGGCACTTCCTGTCAAAACTTGCCGAGTTTCTGTTCTTCCAAAGGCGAAATTTAATTTGTGGCCACGGCGGGCCTGATATCGATTTGTCCCCATCGATAGTGGAGGATATCAGTCTGGGAAAGAGCTAATTCGTAAACAGAGTTGGCTTTGCGAAAAAACGATGATTCGCAGCAATAAAAAAAATCACGAACGTATACAACAATTATGTACATTCTCAGAAATGATCCAGAGAACGACATTTACGGTAAATTTAATAGTAGTAATTAATTTCGAATAGGAGCTCATTATGAAATAAAACAACGATAATGAGCATCTGCAAAATGAAATCTATTTTCGAACAAAATTCCCTTCTTTGATTATGACATTTTACGTAAGGAGAATAAAAAGTAATTCTACTCGAACTCGACGAACATAAAAGGATAAAAAAACGAAAGATAAAGTAACAAGTCCCCATATTACTAAACATTTACATAAATACTAATGACAAAATACTCTTTTAAAATATTCAATCAGATTAATTGTACAACAGTTTTAATGAAATAACATTTAAGGGAAGATTACAAATACAGTAAAAATAGAGTAAGCAGATAACAATATCACGTTATAAAAGGAGTCAGACTTCACGTAAATGGAAATATTAAAATAGAATCATTTCTGAAAAGAGAATATAATCAGCCTTTAAAATTACTACATAAATACTCGGGTAGAGTTAATAAAATTTTATAAAAATTAATCTTTCAAAAATTTATAAAATCAAGTGTGGGGAGAATACGTATTTTTACGGGTGCAAAGTTAGATCTCCATTCAGTGTGTACGTAATCTCGTTGGAATTCTATACGGGTAGTGGATTGTCATTTCGCTCGTCATAGGGGTTTCCACCCCGGAGTGAAGGGTGGAGTTAGGGATAGGGGTGGCGAGAAGTCTGTCAGCTGGGACCAACCGCACGCGTCCAATCCCCCGCTGACACGATTCCACGGCTGTCACCGTCCGTTGGTCGCCGCATGCGGTGGTCACTTAGCGCTCGCCGCTACGACGCCCCAAAACCCGCTCACCTGACGGCGAAACACGAAAGCTCCCATGGCAGTCCGACCACATCGACATCGTCAGATTTGTACTTTCCATCAGATTTATCACATGCCATAAACATGTGGACTTCCCAAAGACACTTCTTCAAATGCAGATGAAAGTAAATAAGGAAGGTTAAACTCAGTTACAATATGTGATACAACTAAAAAGTTGATTTTATGGGGGGTATACGTAAAAATTTGGCAACTTCGAAACAAATACACAATACTTTTTGGTTGGAGTAAACTATGAGGGCCCAATGTACTTTGCTCCCGAAATATTAACTAGATTATTAAAACAAACATTATGAAATCATAATGAACCGTACAAATCACCGACACCTGAACTCAATTGGAGGCGTTCATAGAGGTGTCGCACGAAATGCGTGATTCTCTTTAATGACACGAAAAATATCACACTAATTTTTGAAAGAACTAATTACATAGAGAGAGTGAGATGTACGAGTAAATCTATATACCGTGTAAAGATGTCACGGCGATGCAATTTTATACGAACTGAAAACTAACAATTGTTAAACAAACACTCTCTCATTATGTATATATCTAAGTTGTCGAGAAAGAGAAACCTGTATCTCGGAAGACCGTAAATAAAACAATATCTCCATAAAAACGAAATATTACGAGGAGGGTTGAACGAGATGTACCAGCTGTGAGGTGAGCAAATTTTAAAACGAGAAAACTCAGCATTGGTTTTACTGCAGAATTTTAGCTAAAAATAACTCGTATGTTTTTCTCAGCGCAAAACTGAGTTACATTTATTAATGTAACATTCCGTCTGGAATCTCAAAGTTGTCATTGCATATTACGAGCTTCTCCTCGAATGAACTTCGCTAAACACCATCAAAGGAACTGTTTGCCGCCCTTCACCCGTCCGAGGCCGGCAGCAGTCGCCGCCGCCGTCCCAGAATGCTTTGCGGAGATCCTTGCTTTCGAGGAATTCCCAAAAGACGCAGCGGAAAGCCGCTTCTGAAGCACAGCCACTTTCCTCTCTCGGAAGGAAGGACGGAAGGAAGGAATATCATCTGCCATCCTCATGCTCTCGACACATTCAGGAAGCTATGACATCCTCGGGCAAAAGGAGCTTCTAATATCCTTAGGTTACTCGTAGTACATGCAAAGGCGGATCTACGAGGGGGTGGGGGTGGGGTGGGGGGTTAAGGGGGTTGTAGTCCCCACCCACCATAGGACCTAAACTCTTAACAGATAAAATTGAAGTTGATAAATGGCATATTTTGTAAAAGTGTTACCAGATTAATAATTGTTGTTACTATTATTATTATTTTACTTATTATTAATACATATTAATAATATTATATTAAAAATACAAAATTAATAACTTAAAAAATAATTTTATTGTTATAAATAATATCAGATTGTTAATTGTTAAGTATTTATTTGATGCATTTTATTTAAAGGTAATATTTTTAAAAAAATTATAGATAAACCATAATTTTAAAGCGAAAATGCTCCCAGGTCAGATCCATGTAGTAACCTTTCAAAGTAGCGCTACACGTAAGATCACGTCAAGAGAATGGATAAAATAAAGTTGAAAAACTTTTCGGTTATATAATATTACAGTTAAATTAAACCCTCATATAGTAAAATTTGTTTCAAAATAGCTCGAGAACTTTGATCAAACAATTTAAACTAATGTATATGGTAAAAAAATCATGAAAATTCATTCGAATTTTTGAACTGTTCATGTGACTGTACCTGGCATAACTTACGGACAAAAAAAAATCTTTAAAATTCTTTAAATACTGTAAGATATCAAACTGTGACATTAATCCTTTTTAAAAATAAATATTATATCACTTGGGATATGTCACATGTATTGAACCATGAATTTCATTATAATGTAAACGAAAATTATTCGTGTTAATTTACATTTTCACAGGGGGTTTTAATACTTTCAAGAAATTCCAACGCTTGCTCATGTAGTTTTTCCCCTGATAAAGTTGAAAATTCGTGAAATCTCGTAACAGACCACGTGAAATCAAAATTGCAATAATTCTAGCGAATTGTTCTCGCGAAGGTCATGAAATTTTGTCCACTTATTAACAGTTACAATATCAACAAGTTAACAAAATATAAATAAAATCAATAATTTTTACTTTATGATAAGTACTACCTTAGATATTAGGTCAAATTTAACCTTTAAACAGTTCCAAGTGCGAAACATGAAGTTTCCAATACTGAATCGCTGCGATAGTATTTCGAGAACTTTTTAGATCTTGAATTGGGTTTAGGGGATGCCTCATTTTCGCAATGATCAGGGAAGTTGTTCGAGAACTAAAGAAGCGTTTTGTATCTTTGGATAACTCTTCAAAGAATGGTAAATAAGAAACAAATTTAAGTACTGAATCTCATTTCATAAGAAATAAAGAAGTATTTCTGGACCTACCCATTCTTCTCTGGAATGTGCGTGGGAAGAGAGTCAACGGGAGCTTCGACGGTACGCAATTCGTGTTATGCACGCATGAAGCGCATATCTGCCCCTGAAATGTAGCCAAGACCCGTCCTCGACCGCATAGCACCCTCTACGACTATCACCCCCCCCCCCCCCCCCCCCCCCCCC
>NNCF01126490.1:672147-712803 GCA_002313205.1 Laupala kohalensis
ATATTTCACTATTTTCACTCTCGTCCTCGCATTAAATACCACTGACTTTTTTTATAATTTCGTAAGAATTATAGTTAAAGATGGAAAACATTTTCAACATTTTAATGTGAATTACCGTTGAAAGTATATTGAGTAAATCTGAAGAAGTGAATAGACTTGTTAGCGTCCAATGTAAAAAATTTGACAAAAAATTTAATTATTTCAAAACGTAATTTGTTAAGGATTTTCTTCTGAAAAATGCAATTTAAGTTAATGCGTTATTTATGTATCGGAATGTCATAACTTGCAGTCTCAAGACGTTAACAAAAAAATCAGTCGTGGGACCCACACACCCTGATAATTTTCTTTATAGGCCCCTCCCAAAATCCTATCCTGGATCCTCCCCTGGCAAATGCCATGAAACGAAAGAATTAGCACTCTTTACACATACATTTTTTTAAAATGTATTTGTAAACGGGAAATGTAGCGTGGTATTGAAGATTATCTACATGGAGCAATAGGAGGTAGGAGGTGGGTGGTAGGTCATTGTTAGTAGATGGGCCGCTTAGCTGGGTTTACCAATCACTTGACCCTCGTGGAGGGGTTAGTAGAAGTAGTTAGAGTTATTGATTCTAGGAGAAGTAGGAGGTGGATAGAGGAAGGAAGGTTTGCTTCTCAGTAGTCACAGCTATATGAACTGCGACATTCATGTGAAAAGCTACAAATTCTGGCCCAATCACGAATCGGTGATGAACGACAACACTACCACCTGTGCCACTGGTGGAGGACACACAATTGAAACTTGCACACACAAACACAAATGATTGCACACAAAATGATTCTATTACGTTCAAATTTTAAAACGAAGCAAACTTCGTCACACGAGACGCAAAAATTGGTTTCTCTTGATAATTCGGTGATGAACTTGACAAAATTAGTACATATTTCACACATACTCCTAGCCGTAAATCATATATAATTAACGACTCTAAAACAGCCATTATTGCATGGGAAGAGAAGAGAAATTAATGAATGTAATGTGAATGGCATTTCTCTCAGCTGAAAATTGTTTGATTCATGCGCACCACTGCATCATAAAATACACCCGGGAATGTTAATGAATCATTGAAAAATAAGTTCAGAGAAATATAACTGTTATTTTGCATAATGTATTTCGTTAATTGCGCGGATTTTCATAATGATACTATAATTAAAAAGATAAAGGAAAAAAGTAATATTAGCTTCATTTCAAATAGACTCATTTTCTTAATAAAGTGTTTAAAGTAATGGCCTCAAGGTTAGTGTTACGTACTTCGAGGAAAGCAAACACCATAAATGTACCACTACCTAGGATGACATTCCATCTGCAATTGATGACCGTACGTTAAGTTAGTTTCATTTCGAAATAAATCCCGCAGAGATTTGGGAGAAATCGCCATTAATATATTAAAAATACTTGATCAAGATTTTTATAAAATTTAAGTGTATATTAAATTATAAAACAAAGACCTTATGAAATTTTTCTTTCTTCAAACAAAGGTGTTACATTTTTTTAATGATTGCGAAAAATTAGGACAATGAAAACATTTCTAGAAGTAAAACAAACAAACAAGAGTCGAATAACACTCGAATCTCAAAAGCATATCTCCCTGCTAGCAATTATAATTATAACTTTGACATCGGGCATTAAAACCCATAAAAGGACAGAATGGAAAAGGATGTTGATAATCATGTCATGAACACGCAATATCAATATGCAATTCCCGGGCTCCCATAAATACAAGAATTCGTCAACAATAATAATTCGCGCCATTGTTTATATTGCATGAAAGAGCTCTTATTACGATAAATTTTCGGTATAACGACACATTCCCATGTTTGAGCGAAAACAATTCGTTAAATGCGCTTGAAATATTAGCATGTCCTGAATAATGTAGGCAATTTAGTTTGAAAACTAATTCACAAAATTTCTGAGAGGAAGCAGACAAAAAGAGCACATTAAACACCATTGCCACTGAGTCCCCATCAGGTCATACAAATCCACACTCAATACTTCTTTAAATAGAGAAGTACAGAGACCGTCCCACGAGAAAGTCCCTTTCCATTTCCTGACTTAAAAAGGGTGGTACAGTGCGCGTGCGCTGTATGCTTCAATATGGCACTTCTACGAATTCATGTTACATCTAAATAAATATTTATACTAGTCAGAAAAGTGACTATTTGGTGTAAAGAAATATAAGTTAATAACACTACAAAGACACTCGTTCCGCACGCTCGATGCAGAAAGTACACAACAGCGCCACTAGGGGAAGTGAAATGAATGTTGTCCGAGGTTGGTCATGAATTCAAGGTACCCTTGTAATAACTCTTATAGAAGATGGCGAAGAAAAAGTGTTGACTACATTGAGAACAGGCTCTATACCAACGTCAAGCTGACGATAAATAAATAAATAAATATATAAATATTTTATTGCCAAGAGAGCTGTTACAAACTGCGTATGACCACATTGAGGGCAATAAAGTAATTTACTGCGACTAATACATAATAAACTAATAAACACATTGCTTAGTTTCCATTCACGATTTTTTCTCTCTCTGAAGTTGAATTTCTCGAAGCGAAGTAAGATGACTTTTACTATACGTATGTTCTTAATTTGGCAAACATCGTCCTCTGTTGACTCTTAATCTGCCAATATTCAGATGTCACAGAGCGGCTCAGAGCGAATGTTTTTGGTTCAGCGTGTAACACTGGAGGGGTCATTCTCGTGGGGCGGCATCTATATAAGCATTTAGCTTTATTCACCTAACAGTTTTCATTTCCAGTATCGGAGTAACAAATTGAACGATTTGTTTCAAGTGTCAAAAAATAATAGATAGGAACATTCAGACAAAACCCGTCCGCTAATTCATAATACTGTAAGCGAAGCTGATCTATGACCTCATAGTAACTTGAGAAGCGCATGGAAGTCAATTATTCGCCTTTTCAAAATCCAGACATGTCACCATTCCTCTCACTTCTCAATACCACGTCAATGAATTCACACAATATATAATTCCGAACGCATAAAACAATTCATCCTTCATATTCGTTGTTTTATGATCGCTGTTCAAAGAGCGAAGTACCATCGCAAATCCACCTTTACAATTGCGCCACAAAACCCTCTTTTTTCTATATTTTACTTCTCGTGACGTTTCCTCGTAATCGCAGTCCTCTCACTCCCGCCAACCGCACAAATACTTCAGCGCCGAAGGGTCTGATCGGGAGTAGCGCTCGGGCGCCCTACGGGCTGGCTGTCCGGCGAGGACCCTAAATTGCGATGAACATGCACTGGAGTGCTCGCGAGGGGCGGACGGTCGGCTCAGTGGGCGAAACACAAATTTCCTTTTTCACACCGCTTTACGAAGTTCTCTTTACATACGAGGTATATTTGTTGAGAAATTGTTGCTTACATATGCCACTCATTTCTTTCTATCATCTCTAAAAAACAATATTTAAAGGAAAAGACCAAGATGGTATAAATTACTTTTATCCTGTAGAATTGTCGTATAATTATATTCTCCAAGAATTTTGCGAGAACCAGTGCCGCAAAATGAGAGAATGTACAATATGGATAATTAAGTTACTCAAAGTTAAATCAATTTATTTATTTTTGGTAGAATATAACAGCCACACATGCGCACAAATGCGAAAGTATGTTATTCCAAAAACGAAAATATTCTTTCATCAGTTGCTGAGGTCAGCGGCCGTCATTAAAAAAAACGAAATAGTCAGAAATAAACAAAGTAGTACAATGATTGCGAAACAATTCTCTCCATTCCTCCAACACTCACAACAATCGCGTAATTCCCACCCAGAAATCAGTTATAAGTGTCCACTGTGCCACTTCGACGCAACCCGACGCCATCGAGTGCCACAAGGGCGTTTATTGCCGACGACGTGTCTGCAGCGCGGGGCACCATTCCTTTGTTCCCCTTTGATTGATGACGTCACACGTTCGATGGAGGCGCCGAGCGCGGAGGTGGAGAGAATTAAAACGAAAAAAAAAGAAGAAGATAGAAAACGAGCGACGAACGATGAGCTTTGGTTACATCGATGATCGCTTGATGGCGCGGCGCTGCAACCGCTTCCCTTTGTGTGCTGGAGAGCGATTGGCGATGGAGACAAACTACGGCGCGTGATAGTCGCAGCAGAGGAAACGCAGCCGAATTGATTTATTCGCGTTTAATGAAAGGCTGATTCGATTGTCACATTGCGCACGCGATCGTCCGTGATCAATATCGCCATTGTTCACGGAAGAAAAAATGGGAATCTAACCAAAACGAAAGACCAGGGACGAAGATATAGGTTATTATTGAAGGGAAATATTTTTTTAGTCATTCCCTGACAAATGATTAAGACACGGAGATCAGTGAAAGTTAAAATGTGCAAAGAGAAACTTCAGCAGAAGGCACGAACTGTTGAACAGATCCATTTTGCTAGCAAATGAGCAAAATTATTCCATAATACTTCGTTTATCGAAATATTTCGATTTCAAATTTAAAAATCCACAAACCGAATCAGAACATCCTTTTCAATGCTACTTCCTTTAACCTTAAACTAGAGTTATACTTTTTTTCGATACATTGAAACAAAAAGTAATTACTAAAAGCAGTATTCAATTTCAAATTGACATGTTGATTGACTTAAGGACAAAGAGAATATTGAACGAAATCTGACTGAATTAAAAGATTATCTACAACTACTCGTTCAAAATAATACTTCAAATTCTATTCGTAATAATAATAATAGATGACAGCGTTTATCTGTGGTTCTCCCCTCTCTTTGCTCATATATCGTACCTGCGGCTCCTTAGATGACCATGAATCCTCAACAATACGCCATCTTTTCCAAAATAAAACAGCAGTGAGACCAGAAGAAAAGAGCATGAATACATTCATTATTGATGAGCTAAATAGTCTAGAGACTGGATTTCAATGTATCATATACATTTCGCAAATCAACTCTGACACGAAAAACGAAACCGTTCAGTCGAACAAATACACGCGCATAAAACACTTCATGGCACACTATCCTGAAAAAAATACAACATTACGAGAAAACAAAGACAACAAAAAATGAACGAGAGAATATAATCTCATTATACGGGATTATCGGTGTACTTCCAAAAACTTCAATTTTATAAACATATGATCCTCAGTTGCTTCACATAGCAAGAGGTTGACAGTATCAGCAATAAGAGAAGATCTCGACCGTAAGTTTGAAGACTGAAGGAATTAATATCTGAAGCAGCGCGGAAACCTTTGTGCGCTCGACAGCAGCCGTAAAATCAATGATTTTCCCAATGATTAATGATATTCTGGAACCTTGGTTGCAGGCGCAAAGGAGATGTGAGGAAACAGGGGGATGGAAGCAATGTATGGATGGATGGATCTGATACGCCGAAGACGAAACTGAGGAACAAATCCAATGAAGGAAGGAACCAGAGACGACGGGGAATCCCAAAGCTACATTTTTTTCTGGTTCCACCCGGAATCGAAAACGGGTTGACTTGCTGATGAGAAGGGCGTTACCCCTGAGCCACAGGACAGAGAACATTTGCAACTTTCCCGACGTTTGAGTAACAAATTGACCAATAAACCCCGAGGTTATAAGAAGACAAAATCCTCGAGTAGTGAGTCAGTATACAACGAAGATACGCTTCGAAGAGGGAGTTTTGTGTGAAGGTAAACGAGTGACAACATCCCTGGATCCATTTCTGACTCTTCACATTTTACACCTGGCTTTAGTCATTACGAAAAAATCCCGCAACCTGCCACAGTCGCGAACACGGCAAACGAAGAGTTAAGTGTAAAGAAAAACGCAGGACACCCGTTTTAAGTGTGCTTCAGACGAAGTCTTATCAAAACATGTTGGGTGCTCCTCTGGTGGCTGAGGTGGTAGCGTTCTTGCTTACCACCAAGTCACCCCGTGTTCAACTCCCGGTGGAGAAAAAAATTGTCGCTTTTCACATTTATGCCCCAGTTCATAAAAGCTGTACAGAAAAGCGAACCCTCCTCCTTCCATTACTAACTCCTTACACCACGTGGACCCAGCTAAGCTGTCGACGTACTAACAACAGCCTCCTATCGCTCCACATAGATAAGCTTCAATAGCACGTTACATTTCCTATTTATGAATAATACATTAAGAAAGAAGGAAATCTGTGGTCTATGAAGACATCATGAATGAACATTTTCTTCTTCTTTTCCTTCCTTTAAATTAACATTACACGATTATTTACTCGTAAGCCAATTCGAGAGAAAAGATGTCACGGGTAGATGTTGGCCGACACATGTCCAGGTCCTCTCTCCACAATGTCCGCCCGACGAGACCATAGCGAGGTCGTCTATCGTCGCAACATGCGTTTTGTCTGCGAATATAATACAACGTGTGCTTGCTCTCGCTTGCCTTGTCAATGCACGTGGCTTCCGACGCGCGCGTAAACGTCACTCTAATTAATCGGGTAATTAACAAAAGACAGCAGCTAGGCGCTAGCCAGGCCTCTGCCCGGGGTGGGAATGCCTGGAGGAACGCGCCCTGAAGCTGTCACGCGGGACTCTGCACACGGCCCTTGCTCTCCTTAGAACAGGCGCCGAGGGACACGTCTGATCGCTGGCTTCGAATTTCCTCACGAAGGTATTATGACCGTGCTGACTGAAGTCAAGTAGGCAACTATTAGCGAAACTTGGAAATATTGAACAATTGGACTTATAATTAAACAATAATTAATTTTCTGATTTTTACTATTAGACAAGAGCAAATATTTGATGATTTTAAAACCTGTTAATAAATCTAGATTGTCGTTTGACTCGTTCTTTGACAAGAGTCGCATTGTCTTCAGTCACGTGATGCGTCTGCCATTTCGGTCAGAGCAGTATATTCCGCAGTTTTTGGTGAATTATTCTTATGCCCCGTAAGGTGAGAAAATATTAACGTCATTGCGTTCCAATTTACATTGCTACGTTCTAGAAGGGTTTTTTTTGTTTGTTTTTTTTCTATGTTAAGCCGGTACTTTTGCCAGGATATCAAAATTATTTAAGCCCGCGAAAGTTTCTCCATATAAGCCCATAGTAATTTAAAGTCAAATAATTCAAAATTTTGCGCCTTAAGGACAAGAAAATTCATCGCCAGTGGATAGGGAAAGGTTCGAACTATCATTTGAGGCATTTTTTGGAGGGTGTTTAAGCCTAATCGCCTTGACCAACATAATACCTTAAGATGCGCTGAAGTAATATCGCACCAATCCATTTTAAAACCTTATCCGAGAAGGCACGGAAAATACACATACGAATAACCTGTTAAGAGATGAGGCATTAAATCTGGAAAATGAATACGTAAAGTACCGAGTAATTAAGCTATAGTTTTACATCTGTTCGATACAACTCTTCACTTTTTTGGGGAAGATTAAATAGGTGGCGGCGCACTGATAGGCACACGAAGATCAACAAGCTGAAAATATTGTATTGTTTCACCAATCTTACTTATTTAAAATAGTTCGAGCCAAAGAAGTCAGCATCTTCAGGCTAAGATCAAAATGTTGACAACGTCAGCGAAAAAACTTGTGTTTTAATTATTTTAAATAGTAAAGATTGGAGAAACTATACAATTTTATCAATTTATTTATCTTTCTGAGAAGGCTAATACCTAATAAATCGAAGAAGAAAATGCAACGGTCTTTGCCGAAACATCTACACTAAAACATATTTAGGTTTAATTTTATGCACTCCAGTAATTCAATACGGATGTCCTTAAAAAAGACGGATAAAACACGACTTTGCCCTAAAACTGGAATCACCCGAAAAAGTTTGGAACGCCTTCAGTGACTTCAACGTTTTTTCTCTTTAAATTCGTTTCACAATTTCACGCACACCTGCTTGTGAACCTCCATTGTCCCGTCGTTGTTCCCTTTGCCGCCGCCGCCGCCGCCACCTCTTGCATCGCACAAACTCCATTGTTACAACGTCATCGACAGGATTCGGTCACCTGTGAACGACACATAGCGCCCCCCCCCCCAGAATATAGGACGCGTTATCGCTGCAGGAGAACGACATAACGCGAGATGGAAGCAGCTGAGGCAGTGATCCGTAATGAAAGGCAAGTGACAAAGGGAATCGTCTATCAGAAGGGATGTACAGGGTCAGCAAGTACATTGCTGGGGAACGTAGAAAGCTTGAGGATAAGATCCGAGTTTCGTGTCAATAACTACCGTATTGTCATCCCCTTACCATTATCATAGGCAAACAGGCATTAGCGACGGAATGAAAATTTCCTTTAAACATCATGTACAAAACTGTGCAAAAACGATCTGTGCATACATATTCTTGAGATAGAAAAATCTCTTAATAATACTAATGCATTAAACATTGAAATAATTTTATTTAATAGTAAGCTTGGATGGTATTAAAATAAGAAAGTTAATGAGAATATGAATCATAAAATCATACGCAGCGCGCCACCACTCGAAGAGAAAGAGACACGAAATCGTGGTGATATGCGCAACGCGAATATTTTTCAGAAACGATATTTATTTCTGTACGCACATCTTTTGGAACGAAAGAAAGTCAACGGTATACGAGATTGCAGAAAGGTCCATTAATGACCATGAAAGGAGAAATCGAAAATAAATTAACTTGTGTAATTAAAATGGAAAAAAAGATCATATGCCCAATCATCTAAAGCAGAATGATGTCTAAAGAACTAGATGCTCTGAGGGTGATTATTGTTACGTTGGCCACACAAAGAGAACACTTGAATCTGGAATTAAAGAACACAGAAATAACATTAAAGGCAACAATCAAAATGTTCTATCTAAACACAAAATAATAAACATCTAATTGATTGGGATGACGTAGAGATATTGGACATTGAAAATAATTATAAGAAACGTATCGTTTCAGAAATGTTATATATTAGAAATACGAAATACGAATATACTCTCAAATCACAGAATGATACGGAAAAATTAAATAAAGAATAATTTAATTTTTCATTCATAGATGATGAATTTAACTAAAAAACAATAGGTAGTGATAACTAATTTATTATTGAGGTTTTTGTTTGTCCAATCTGATTTTTTTCTAATTTTTATATTTATTGACAATTTTTCGATCCAAAAATTGTAATTCAGTTGTATTATATTTTATATGATTTATTACATTGTTCATAATTGTTTCATCTTTAATATTCGTTGTAATTTTAATACACAAGTTTGTTGAAAATAAAGAATGTATTTAAATAGAGATGTAATTTGATCGTGGTAGTACCCATCTGTTATTGAAACGTTGCACTGTATTTTAATTGTGTTCTTAAGTAAATATACATCTGTTTTTTTTTTAATAAGGTCTTTTTATTCGGTATTAGAAATCCTTTGGATGATGACGAAGCATCTTGTGGACGAGTAGGTCAGCGTCGAAGCCCAGGGTTGAACCGCTCGCCAGCTCAGCCGCAACAGGAAAAGCGGCAGAGGGGAGGGGGTGCAGTCGATAATTGAAACAGCGGCTCTGAAGCCAACGTCTGCCGCGGACACGTCGGCGAACCATGACAAGGATACGATGCTACTACACCAACTTCGAAACCACTCCGTCACCAGGGCGTGAGTGGTGATGGCCGGTCGCACGCACAACTACAGTGTATCTTGCACATCAAAGTCACATGAAAAAAAAAAAAATTCCTTATATATGCTTTATCGTGCCATTATCACAGCCGCGAAGGAAAACAGTTTGTTTGTTTTTTCAACTCAATAACTAGCGAGAAAAAACTTCGAAAAGTAAATTACTAGTTTAAATTTGAACAATTGTTAAAACACAGCTTTTGTCTGGTTAAACTAGTTACAAGTCTTGAGCAATACAATTGTTACTGTAAGTCCTAGTATGTAAGTTTCCTGTTTACAGGTAATTAATTTACCTCTGTATGATTTTACTTCGTAAAATTTTCTGGTTTAATAAATAAATAAAATAATAAAAATGTCTCACAAAACTCGCAACTCACAAAGCGTTTTCCTCGAATCAACAAATTACATAAAAAATATTCGTAAAACGACAGAAGTCAATCTCTGTATTATAAAATCAATCCGAAAAAAAGGAATAGCATCGGAAAAATAACAATAATTATTCATTAAAAGCTGTACACACACACACAATACATTGACATACAACCAAAAGGGTATTAAACAAATTTAATTAAAATTCATACAAAAAGTACACCAAAAAATTTTATCTGACATTTGTCATTTACGTTACATTTTAAAATTCCAGTACCAATTGAAATTCTGAAATTCGCGAATATTTTATCGTACGCGTACATGACGTTACGACAAAGCATGGAAAAATAGGATAAAAAATATATTGGTTAATATTAACTCATCTGCTCGTGACATATAATGTTTCGCTTGTATAAACGTCAGTATACAGAGAGCATAATTATTATAATATGTAAATTTGTACGTATATTTTCAGTAATACGGAAATTCCAAAATGTTTTTAACATAAGAACCACGTGAAATGGAAATCCTTACCCTTCTCGCGGGGTACTACTCCGTTCATGAGGGCATGAACCTTTGAACCGAGTTACTTGTCGCATTTTTGTAGGATGGGAAGGGGCAGTATTGGAATATAGCAGGTAGAAGAGTATCAAGGTGAAGTATCTGAGAGGTATGTAGCGTTCAGTGCACAGTTTCAGAACTTCGCGTTCCTTAACGTCCGAAAGTTCTTATCTCCTTTTGTCGTCAGTTCGTAGACGGTCATATCTCCACTGTCCTTCCTCATGCCCCTTCCCGTTTTCCTTTTCACTCCGAATATCGGATTTTCACGTAAAGTTCGCCAAGTTGCGAACAACAAATCCCATAAGACGGCAAACTTAAGGTCTCCTGGATACAAAACTGCTAAATAAAATCGAAAGTTATTCAACAGGATCGCTACAACGGTTGAGCAAAATAAAAGTCACGGGAAGCATTGCACGAAAGTTACTCCTTGTTCAGTGCTGCCCCCTCCCCCTCGCTCTCCACCGCGTTGTGAAAAATAAAAAATAAAATAAATATATAAACAAAATAAGAAACGGAGGGAAGCTCTGATAAGAGATGGAATGAAACTTCGAAATGACTCGATCAGCAAAAGTGGACACGCACATATGAAGTATCTATGAACCCAACACCCAAGATTAGCAGTACTACTTTTTTTATTTCCCTTTTTTTTAAAATTCAGCAATCTTTAATCAATATTCTTCCTAAATCAACTTAGCATTAGTTAAAAAATAACACATGTATTAGAGTTCTCGATATAACATGATTCCTCCCGTAGCTCAATGGTTTGCAAGCTTGCTTATTTTCCAGTTTTGTTTTTTAAGCGATAAATTTAAATTTTCATCAGACGTTTCAGAGCCCTCTATAACTCGCGGATCGAGGCCCGGTCCTGATTAAAGACTAGTGAAGGGTTAATTAGGGAAGCGAGCGGCAACTCGCGATGAGGGGTTGCGTGCCACTGAGGCGGAATGTCGCGCCAGGCACGGGGGAAGGCGCTTCTCACTTCAATTCCCACGGAGATCCTCCTGCGCTTCTACTACACTAACTTCCTTACTTTCACTTCCTTCCTCCCAGTAAGGAGTCGCTGTCTATACCTCAGGCAAAGCTAAGATGACGCAACCGAGTCAACCTACTTGTGGCCAAAGGTTAGAGATCACGGTGATAACACCCGTTGTCGGTCACAATGCTCATATAAATTACTTTTACAATTTTTATACTCAGTCCACGACTAAGCATACACACGTCTATAGGATAACAACACCTATATCAAAACTAAGAAGTTTACAAAGAATATGTTTAGTAAAACCATCCGTGTTGTAATTCACTCATTTATATATCAAAATCATTTGATACTTCTACTAATAAATGCTATAAAAGAGTATCGATTGATGCCTTGCAAGTCCTTTTGGGAATCCAGTCGACATAAGTATATAACGAAAACGTTTGAAGAATCATTTAAGACAAAAACAAATACACAGTTTTTCGCTAGAGTATATTTTGGATAATGTGGATCCGATTTAAATTAAATAGCACGTATTGTAAGCGAATATGTAAAGAAGTTATAACAACACGCAGAGATGGGAATTAGAAATTGGACAAAATTAATGATTTATTATTGGACAAATTAATGAAAGTTCAACACAATAAACATTATTTGCGAAATTCTCATGCCAAATACACTCGATACGAGACGTTACTGAGACTTAATTTTGAATCCGTCTCTGCCTTAGGGTCCTTGATCGGAATTGATGGGATGGTCCCTTGCTTGCTTCCGGAGAGTAAATTAGTTTATTGTCCTCCACGTGGTCATACGCAGTTTGTACTGTTTTTTGACAATAAATTTATTATTATAATGACATAATAAGAAAAAAAATGGTTTAGAAATAAATGCATACTGAAACCAATACAGCAAATATAAAAGAAACCAATACCGTCAAACAACTACAGAACAAAGATCCGGTAATGACTATGCAGAGTACGGGGTTGTGCATAACAATAGCTCAAAATGTAAATAACTTGGCATACATAAATATTTCTTTTATTGGGTAAAATTAGGTAAAGTCACATAGTACAGCTAACAAAACGTATTGTTCAAAATTGCTATAATAAAAATAGTTCGTTTTTCTTCTTCTTACAACCCTTGAAACTGGTATCCAATTAAAGGTTTGTTAAATACCTTCGGCAGCGATGCAATTGTAAAATTTAACTCTCTCGTTGTTGCAAAAGCAACCATTTAAAATTAGGCAGAACTTTCGTAAATCAAACGCTAATTATTTAATCCATAAAGCAAATTAACCCACGTTCCCTCCGAAGTGAGTCAGGTAAGGGACGAGAAATTCACATTGCCCTTCTCATTACCGAAAGCTGCGAAATCTTTCTCTACACTCCGCTCATTACAGCTTAAACACGACAATCCCTGGAGGGGACAAAGAGAGCTATAGAGCACTAGAGCTCGAACAATGAAGCAAAATGAAAAGCAAGAAGAGCGACGAATTGGGGGCAGAAAATGCCATCCGTTGAGATATCAACTCGTCCGACTCTCAAACAATAGCTGACATGTTTCGTTAAAAACTTATTCGCTTTTTAACAAACGAATACCAGCTACGCTATCACTCTTTGCTCTTTTAATCTGACGTCATGGTAACAAAAATATTTAATAATGAATACAACAAAAGGCACGTTCTGAGGGATGACGTACGATAAACATTCAGCCGCATACAAAAAACAAATGTTTGTAAAAATAGTAGCATTTGCTTGCGTGACAAATTTAAGCCCGAACACAAAACGGAATGTATTGTGGATCCAACAATTCACTGATTCTGTACTCCAGAGATTCATTTTACATCAATAACATATTACGCACATATGGCAGTGTTACACTTGCGTGCACCCATAATCAGAGTTGGTATTCTAAAGCTCAAAGGTTCTTATGCTCAGCTAGTTGTTACATACATTCAGAATTTCTCTACAATTAATTTTATGAATAATTAGATACTCGCTAACGCAAATAATTTAATTACCTTGCGTTTTATTACAAGGGATTACACATATGTTCTTTCATCTTGGAACATAAAAAATATTTCAGTTTTCAATATTTTTAGTTAAAACACAATTTATTTACTATTGTCCAGGAAAAATAAAATTCCCTGATAATGAGCACATTATTTCGCCGTGCGACCTCGCAATAGCTGACTTGTTTTGGACAATATACCATAATCTTTTACATTCGGCTAAACATAAAATCAGTTATAAGTAAAAAATCAAAGTCATCATCCGATTCCCACAATCCTACACATGTAAAATAGCTAAACGTATAACTCTTTTACCGCGAAGTTGTTTAACTTCACTGTAAGGAAAATGTAGATGTAAATAGTTACAATCAAAGAGACTATTGGTTACAATACATGAGTTGGATTGAGAGAATCGGATCTTCTAAACCAGTTGAATTCGTTCCAATGTCACCGTTTGACGGAGCTGATGACGGGTTCATACTTCCCAACTGACGACGTTTTTCGTACATATCGAACCCTATAACGAACTAAACTAGTTTCCACTCCTGTATGTAGTCACCTTGTACGATCATCACGTGGCACTTTCTCGTCTTCGTCATCCTGCGCTGCGCTTCATTGCTTCCGACGAGGCCCTGTAATTACGGGGCCACAGTTCGAGGATCATTGCGTCGCGCTGATGACGTCACACGGCTCCAGATAGCACTGCAGGAGTGGCAGGGCGCCAACGTATCTGTTCGCTATCTCCACGACGCTGCCTCAGCCCAACCCACGGTCAACTACATAGACGGGTCGCGGCGCAATAGATACAAGGTCACGCAAACCGGGTTGAATCAACGCCACCCAGACAACAGCAACATTAACAACACTACTTAGGCCAGGTAGAGTTCTTTCTGTGAGAGAGAAGCGACATGGACGTCCCATCCTCTGATTGGGTCCGCTGAAACACCTCGCCCCCCACCACCCTCAGTATGGCAGGAACAGACAATGACAGTAATATTGGTCTCCTTCTGTGAAAAAGGAAACACGTCAGATACATTCAATGTCTGACTACATGATTCAACAAAAATTGATAAAATAGTTTCCCCAAACGTATTTTAACATATCCACCGAATCATCATCTCTAATTTCAGCTTACTTACTCATGAGAGACAGAAGTAAACAAAAACAAAGGGTGGCCATTTTGTGTACCTCTTAGATGATGACGCACGCTCAGAGGATCCTCCGAAATACGAGGATTCAACTCGATACTCCTTGCAATTTTGTTCGACTTCTCTCCTCTCGACACATAAAGAACGACGACTCCCCCCGACTTTCGTGACGACGTGTCATACCTCGTCGCGTCCCGACCTGTCTATGTTGGGTTCAGGCAGCGTCCTGACGATAGCGAACAGATACGTTGGTTCTCAGTCACTCCTACAGGCAGCGCTATCTGGAGCGTCCAATCCCACCTACATCACACAACCGCTCACTGCGTCCGTAAACAAAGTCAACGGCTACGTTTTCCACCAGGGATGTATTCACAAACGCTGCCAGAGCACACGCTGCCCAGAGCTGTTCCGTCAAAGCTAATATTTGCGAAATAAAAAATAAAAAATCGATAGATGTGGCACAGGTACACGTATTTGTCGCACAGGTATACACACTCGCATAATTTAAAGAAAAATGTTTACTCATTGTAATGGACAATTTACAAAACAGCCCTGGGATGACGTGTTTGTTGACGGTATATGCATAGTTTTTTTTCTTTGAAATGAATATATTTTACCAACGTGAGAAAGAAAGCACGATTCACGGTAATAGAACATACATTTAATAGAAATTGACATATTAAATCAATCATCTACACAATTTTCAGCCTCCATTTCATCGGAATGAAGGTTTATTACGCTTGCGCCAATATAAAAAACAATTCCAGGAAGAATTCGGGTATTGGCCAATAAACACGCATCTCATTGATTAATTAAAATCTAACAAGAAAATTAATCGCTAGAAATAATGTTTCGAAATCATAATTAGTTTAAATGCCACTGACACGAACAGAGTAAACAAAAAAAAGTCGTTCGGGCATCTTAAATTTAAAAAAAAACACCTTTAATTAAAATAATTATCCTACGACAAGGTAAGTCTTTTTTTAGTTTGACCAAATACGTGAGGATATAACGAGCACTTGCAGGTAGAAATTTACACAATTCATTAGCAAAACGAGAGAATAAGCAGAAAACCAATCTTCACTTTCAGAACTTAATTACAATCCAATACCAGGAAATCACAGCAGGGAAATTGTGCAAGGAATAAAGCAATAAGTACCCCTTTATTTCGGAGCGAAACATAAAACAAGTTCTTGAGCTCGACTTCCACAAATTGTAGAACACGAAAGATACCCTTCGGGACGAGCCAAAATCGTAAGAAAAATTACGAAATGAAAAAAAAAGTGGAGCTCGTTAAAATGAAGCAGCAAAGTTCGCCTCTCCAACTGCGTCTTCAGCTACCGAGCAATTCGGTGCCGCGTCCCGTAAAACTTGTGAGGTTAAGAAGCATCAATTCTACCGCGAAATTGTCAGGGAAGTGGTTATGGGCAAATGAACAAAGCGAAACAGGTGTTCAAACTTACGAAAGTTCTTAGCTTACATTAAGGAAATGTAATTAAGAGATTAGGAATTTGACGTACATTATTCAAACAAAAAGTGACCATCCAAAAATTGCAACTGCAACCATGTTACTCGTGTTGCAAGTCTGGCAGTAAAAGAACGGAAATGGGAATGACCAAAATATGTATCTTGAATAAGGAAAATTGTATTTATTCATTTTTTAGGAATAAAACCGAAATCATGATTTTTAAATTCGCTATTGGGAATAAAAAAATTGAATTAACCACACACACAAAAACACGTGGTAATATTTTAAGTTCTCCATCTCGTCCGGAAATTAGTAATAAATAATTGTATGTGACGAGATTAAGCAGACAACAGAATTATATTACAAGTCGTAATATATGCTTCCACCTGAAGACGGAACTAAAGCAGAACCAAAACGTTTTAAATTTTAAATGTCTTGTGTTTTTTAAGGATTTATCTCTACTTGCGACATGTTTTGATAAAACCAGTTGTCTTCTTAATCTGATCGAATATAATTATTTATTACGAGGGAATATTTTTAGTAACTTCTATTATTATAAATTGCGAGGACACAAAGACAACTACGACCACGTCCACACGGGACAATTCACTACAACATCCCCCTCAAAGAGACGTTGCGTTCATGAGATAATTGATTGGAACAGGTGCCAAAGTGATAACGCCTAGCCCCGAAATCTCTTCACCGCGTAGCATTCATTACCCTCGGAGAAGCGGAACAAGCATTTCGCTCCATGCGGATATCGTCCTCGAACACAGATGCAGTTTATCTCTCTCTCTCTCTCTTACGCCTTTTTTGAAGACCCGGCGGGATACACGACTGCATTTCCATGAAACAGAATGACTCCAGATCAATACTAGTTGATTTATGAAGTCAAATGAGGATAATGCACAAATGATGAACATGCCTCGTTTTGTCGAACTTACTGGTGATCCAGATCATAAAAAATTCGAAAGATATTAAATTTAAACAGTATTACGTTAGTAAAATAGATCCATATAAACACTCGATCCCGCTAAACTTATATTCTCATTCACGATTCTTGCACACGGTGTAAATTTATGCCCTTTCAAAAACGAAAGTGAACGTTACATACAAACAACCATTATGAAAAGATTTACGTTTCCCTTCAAATGTTACATCCAGTAGGAGATGCCAGAATTTGCAAACAAATGTCAACGAAAATCAAAAAAGATAATACAACACATGAATACAGTCACAATCGGACAATTCACAATTTAAGAGTGCTAAAGTTCGTTTTTATAACCGTAAAATAATTACAAATATATCGAAATCGTTCTACATCGAAAAAAAAGAAGGAATATTCATTGCAAGAACTCCTGTCTCACGAAGAGTAATAAATGATAATCGACGTCCCCCTTACATTTAATATTTGCGGTTTGGTCACGCAAACAAATAAAACCGTCTCAGAAGAGCGAGTGGTAAATATGAAAATAAAAAAGAGTAAAGCCTGCGTTTTACTGAGCTCGACAAACAACCGCGAACACGTCGTCGAAGGCTTTCGAACGCAAAACTGAATGCGATCCAGCGTCCCTCATTAATGCAGCAGTTCGTGTCGGTGCGCGTCCGCCACAGCGCTCGCTCTCTTTCGCGAGATAAACACGAGCAGTGAACATCAAACAAATACACAAGATTTCCTCTGGGACACGAAATAGCATACAATGAAAACTACAATTACCGTCACAGTATCACGTTGGCTTCGCTTTTAAAACCACACCTCGATCCTTTTTTAAACACTATACTCAGAATAATCTACAGTTCGATAATAACTTGTACATGTAAATTTACAAACATATTTGCGTTAAATTACAAACATATTGACATTATATATGTATTATAACTCACAGCTAACTTTTTATCTTATCTAGGAACTTTTTTCTGAATTTCTTTTGAATCCGCCTCTGCCTTAGGACCCTTGATCGGAATTGATGCGATGGTCCCTTGCTTGCTTCCGGAGAGTAAATTAGTTTATTGTCCTCCACGTGGTCATACGCAGTCTGTACTGTTTTTTGACAATAAATTTATTATTATTATTTTCCATACAAATCTATCATTTTTCAGGTGGTAGCGTGTTCTCACTCTTCACAAAGTCGTACAGGGTTCAATTCCCGATGGAGCCAGAAAAAAAAATGTAGATATTCACATTAATGTCCTTCAGTTCATATGTAGCTGTGACTACTGAAAAGCTAATTCTCCTTCCTCCATCCACCACCTCCTAGTATCAACAACTCTAACTATTATTAACTACTTCTACCAACCCCTCCACGTGGGCCAGGTTGTTGGTGAACCTAGGTAACTGGCCAATCTACTAATAATGAACTACCATCCAACTCCTACTTCCTATCGCTCCATACAGCTCCATTAAAGTCAAATTGTTAATTTGACCAATTGAAATAAAATATTAATTTTTCAATAGCACGCTACATTACCCGTCTACAAATACTACAATAAAAAAATGCTAATATTTTTTAACTCACGGAATGATTATCGTTAGGATCAGATTGGAAATATTTTTTGCGTTAGAACTAATCTCCTTCAGCGTAAAATTAAACTGAAAACCGTAGAAGACTTTGTTCCAAACACGCCCTTCACACCTGATAGCTTACAAGGAAGAGAAAGGGCGTACGAGCTGAATGACCAGAACCTGATAACAGAACATTATTGTCAACCTCATTTTCGTATTTCATTCCTCGCAAACACTAAATATTAACATGATATTAACTACATTTCAAGTCAAATTGTTCATTTGACCAATTGAAATAAATTATTAATTTTTCAATAACTCAATTTTCAAAAATTTGAAAGAGTTTTTCTGGCGGTGCACGTAATTCGTTTGGTGGAAAACACTCTACAGGTACAACACCTTAGCGCGTTCCCAAAATTTCATAAACGCCCACAATTCTCCATTGTCATATAATTGAAGTAATCACCTTAGCATCGCACAGTCTGTAACAAACTGTCATCGGATTCATTAAAAACGACCTCAATCATCGCATGTCGCAGGGTTTTTGCGCAACGTGACTTCGCATATGCATGGCACTTGTTAGTCAATTTCTCTGTTTGTATCGAAACCCATATGCATTAGTATAAAATAAATAGAACTTCCATTATCCTTACTTCAATAAAGGCAATTCATGGTATAAAAATCGGGATGAACTTTGAAAATTACAAAAAAAAAANACTAAAAATATTAAGTATGTGACTTTTGAGAAAAGAAGAAAAACTTCTATAATAAAAACTGATCTTATATGTAAATATGAGTGTAAATATGAGTATATTACATCGATTTGTCGATGTTCAAACTTTCACGAGGTAAAAAATTAATAATATAATAAATTCCACCCTTTAAAAAAAATCAGCACAAATAATAAAAAGTACAGCTGTTAAGATGTATTAGCAAAAGGAGAATGTTATTTTACATTTCCATCAAGTGAGATTTTTTTGGCTTCCGATAATCAATGTTTTTACTGATCCCATCTTCGTAAAGGCCACTAATAGCAAAGGTTAGTGTTTACTCAAGTTTTGTACTAATTACCGCTCATTATGTTTCATCAGAAACAGATACGATATATTGTCTCAAACAAGAATACTGTTGTACTGTTTCAGTCCACTTCTTTTTAGAGTTATTAGATATATTTAATAACCTTAAGATGCAAACATATGTATTATTATAAAATTGTTTGTCCGGGACAAACCGCGTCTCAGTAGAGAACTGCCAACGTTTCGACAATCTATCTGAGACGTTCTGAAAGGCAACGTCAGAATCGTCGACACCCCTACCACAGTACGGCAGCGACTTACGTCTGTACGACATTGCCCTGAAGAAGACCAAAGCAAGATGGCCGAAACGTTGGCAGTTCTGTCTACTGAGACAAACAAGTTTAAGCTGACTCCGGCCACGGAAGCCTACGTTTACACATTTATCGTTATACTTTTGACGAACAAAATGTGATGATATTAAAAAATCCAGCAGTGTCTTTTCAAGTAGAACAGATTCATCGAAAGAATCAATATTTATTCTCCCTCTGAACACCCAAACTCGCAGACGACGCAAACAGCAGAGTAGTAGGCTTCCAAGCAACATCGCTAACACGCATTTCGATGCATCCAATGAAGAGGGCGAAGAATCTCTCGAATTGAAACGAATTTCAGGCAAATGTTCAGGTGATCGCGTGCTCCATGAGACAGAAAGTTCGAGCGCTTGGCCACCAATGGAAGCAAGTGGCCCAAATACCAACCTTTTATTTTCACGGGTTGTTTACAGTAAATATTAAGTTTTAATGGCACTAAATGAAACCATTAACCGACTAGTATTTACAATGTAATTAATGACATTAAACATGCAATTTTGGTTCGTAAATAATTCTGATCTGGTTCAAACGCGCTGAAATAAAAGCCTTTTCCATCGAGCTTCTATTTATTTCAAGTGGATAGTGTCGCAGTAAATTAAACACTGATTAACACAGAAACGAAATAAAAAATATCGTTTTAATCCGTCCTGTTAATGGATGCCAGTAAAATTACTTTCTGCAGATTCTCTGAAAGTGCCTGGAATATTTTAAAATCACATTCATGAATTAGAACACAAGCAAAATGTTGAATGAATCTCAACGTATGTAAAAGAAATGAAGAAAACATTTGATTAATTTTACTTTCATGCATCTCAAGAACACACATAGCGTCCTTCTCATAATTTTCTGTAATTTCTCAGTAAACAAGAAAAAAAATACAACACGACTTCATAAAAAGCCTACAAAATGTTAGATAATTTCATACTATTTCTTTACAATATTTGATCCCATAATGAATAACAGCTTTTTATTCGAACATGAAACAATCGAAAAATATTTAAATTGATGGCGGGAGAACAATACAGTCCTTGGTATTACAGTTTATGAAAATACTTTAAAGATTATTCGTGTTTCACAATTTCCCCGTCTCTGAAGATTTCAGCTTTCTCGAGGTCAAGTCCTGTTGCCGAAGAGCCACGGCACCAAAGAAATTCACGCAAGACTTATCTCACTTTTAGGAGATGACACTTAAATTAATTTCAGAGTTTCGAATGAATAAGGCTTGGCAGCGCATGCGGGCAGCGCTGCCTCAGGAGTTCACAGGGCTGAGGGCTACTCCCTGCTGCTAAGGGCAACGTGTACAGAGGAGGAAGTTAGATGAAGACCATGAACGGCAAGAGTGAAGGTTATCTCGCATGCATGGATTGTAGTCATTCGAGTGATATTGAGACTTAAAAGTTAATAATTACGGTAACTAACAATTAATGAACATTTTTCTTAAACTTCACTTAGTATACATCTTCTCCACACGTAGGTCAAGGAAGAAATATATGAATAACCAAGCTTAACACGTTGGTACGTGTGAAACTGGTACTTAAGTGCACATAGCAATGTATACCACCTGGTTCACTTATCTCTTGTATGGGGATGTGTCTCAGCTCATCCGGGGCTTAGGTTAGTGTGGAAATGGTCTACAGTTGTGGAAGGCGAATGGTTGGTGTAGTGGTTAACACCCCTGCGATCAATGCGGGAGTCCCGGGTTCAATTCACCTGACCGAATATTAACACATTTTTCTTAAGAGCAGCACGGCCACGCAATACACGACGGTAGTATTAAGAATACCAATCAAAGATTCCACTTTCTATGAAGCGCCGAAGTAATAGGAGAGATTGTTCCAGGAGAACATTCATTAGCGCCAAGTCCCCAAGAATTACGCGCAAAATATAATACTTCATCTAAAAAGAAATAGAATCATGCACCAAAATACGATTTATATTTAAGTTAAGCAAACACTGTTCAGAAACTAAAACGTCTACTTACAAGAACTACTACCTAAAGTAAATCCGTAGTTCAACAGCATTCTCCCTCCAGCGTGACTCTGCACAAATTTAGGATCTCAGAAGAGAGACGATCTCTTAGAGAATTTGGAAACTTTAGATAAAACCCAAATTAAATTATGCTTACGAGAGTACACAAAGGCTTATCATTCTTTGATAATGTTGCTAATGCGCTCCACAATTACCAAGCTTATCTTCAGTGTTTCGACAACACAACCTCTTCAAAAATCATTGCTACATTAACGATGCACAAAGATATGGAGTTTTAATTTTTATGAAACAAACTCGTTTTAACATACATTTGTAACATCATTCAAATTTCAGAACATTAATTATTCAACTAATTGATCCACGCACCTTACCAATGATCCACACCGTCCCCACCTAGTGCGTACTATGGAGATAAGCTATATGGGAAGCTTCAATCCCGTTACCTCTATTCGAGAGGTCTAACTATAGAACGATTTGACGCTGTAACATTACAATCACCACGAGTTATGCTTTTAAAGATTTTTCCAAATACCTAAATATATTTTTAGTTGAAATACAACTGCTCGTTTCCTTAATGTCTTTCCGTGTTAGGATAGCCGTTGCTATATTTTCTCCGTGATTTAAAGACCTGCGCCTAATTTCTGAATTCTTCAATCCCTTCCGCTTCACTCGGTGTTGCTCCCTTGCGTCCCTCAGTCATCCAAATGCCCTCTCGGTCTCTGGTCTGAACTTCGAAGCTGGTAACATATCCCTTACCCTCTGCCACCTAGCCCGCCGCCGTACAGCGTGACGGAGGGTCAGTCTCCCACTCACGCCTACGAACACGATTTCATGTCAATACAGTAACACGAAACAACCGACATAAAAAAAGAAAAAAAAAATCAATGAACATGCCCTGGTATAACGACATCAAAAACGCTATATATAAAGATTTGAAATATAGGTTCTCCAGACTCTTAGCTGGGGATGGCATCTAATGCCATAATAAACCTCGAATTCAGTGTTATTTTAATAGTTACGATTTATAAACAATATGTTCCGAACAATCTATAGTTTATAATAATACGTACTGGTTAAGTAACTTATTAAACACAAATTTGTTGCTTTCCTGTAAATATTATAACACGTACCGAACTACTTTTATTATCATCTTAGGAGTAAAGTGAAGCTGAAATGTCCAATCCTTAGCCTCTGCCGTAGAACGCTTCATCGGAATTGATAGGACGGTCCCTCGCTTGCTTCCGGAGAGTAAATTTGTTCATTGCTTTTCACATGGCCATACGCAGTTTGTAACATTTTTTTACAGTAAATTTATCATTATTATTATTAATATAAAATTATTATTAGACACAACTAAACTATAATCTGTATTACGACGATATTTCCAATTCATTGCCCCATGTCCTGTCAGAATTTCTAATGTTGGTCCATTACGCTTAAACCATTTTCTATTCTTCTTCGAATAGGTAACCTTCTTTATAAATGTATGTAGGTCACGCCCCTCTTTCGGCTATTCCCGCCTAATTTGTCAACACACAAATAAGCATTCATGGTAAGCATAACTCCATCGTAAGCGACACAGAAAGGGCAGCGACTCCGACACAACACACGCGGAGTCCTTGAATCTGATACGTCACAGATCAAACAGAGGTTTACAAAAGGAAAATTGGAGATGGAATACGAAAAGTATCTCGGGAACTGAATTGGACTTCTCGTTCCTTGTCAGGCCAGACCTGACGTTCCAAAGCGAACGTATTTTGCAAACACAACGACTTCAATGCAAGGGAACAAGTAGACGACACATCTCGACGAAAATATGACATTCTTGGTGAAAAACAAATAATTAAAAATACCGACTTAAAATATTCACGCATTCTAGATACAAGGCAAAAAAAAAATGCAGCCTTCTTTAATACAGTAAATTATAATTCAGTTTCCTCTGCAACTCAAGAAACCAAAATTTTGAAGAATCCGGTATATATCATAAAAAGCTGAGTAGTAATGTATTAATTACACCGAATTTCATAAGTGTTCATTTCTATTTTCATGGAATTTATTGCCCCCCACCCAAAAAAAAAGGGTGGTTACGCACAACTACAACACAACTGACAAAATACATAGTGCACAGTAACTTACACACTAATTTATTCATTTATTATCAACTATAATGTCAATATAATTTTAAAATACCATCAATAATGAATGTTCCAGAGTGTCTAGGCTTTGTCTAGGGGCGTGTTTATTGTAACAATAAATCGTGAATTTAGTGTTTTTTCAACACTTATGATTTTTAAACACTATACTCAGAATAATCTATAGTTCGATAATAACTTGTACATGTAAATTTACAAACATATTTGCGTTAAATTACAAGCATATTGACATTATATATGTATTATAACTCGCAGCTAACTTTTTATCTTATCTAGGAACTTTTGCTGAAATTTTTGAATCCGCCTCTGCCTTAGGGCCCTTGATCGGAATTGATGGGATGGTCCCTTGCTTGCTTCCGGAGAGTAAATTAGTTTATTGTCCTCCACGCGGTCATATGCAGTTTGTACTGTGTTTTGACAATAAAATTTATTATTATTATTATTATTATTATTGTTTAATTATTTTCATTGTACTTGGTAATTGTGGAGCTTTAGCAACATTATCAAAGCATGATAAATTGAAAAGCGTTTCTATTTAAAGCAACATAGAAACGCCTTTCAATTTATCATATTTTCATTGTGTTTGTATTTACTGGAATCGCGTAAAAACGCCCCCCCCTCCACCACCGATGTCGACAGAAATACGAACTCTACGAACTTACACTGGTAATTCTTGCCACAAAAATCCGCTCGCGTATGTGTGACATTGCAACTGTCATTTCCACTCTCTGTGACGTTTCCGTGCCGATAAAGTCCCAGCGCTGCTCCCACTAGTCTCCATGAAAATTCGATTTTCCGCGCGCGCTGAGCAGGCAGCTATGCAGTTTGGGAAGCCGCGGCTGCGACTGTGATAGAGGCCACGGTGCCATCCATTCAAACGGCGTGACCCGACTGGGACGAAAATAAAATTGGACGATTCGGACGTCAATTTATTACACTTTAGAGCTTAATTCTAATTCTCTTCATCGGGAACTTCGTCTACCCGAGAAACGAGACGTTGAAGTAGAGCAAAGAACTAGACAGGTTCTTTTCATCAACGAAGCGCGGAACATATCAATACCTCAGTGACACGCAAAGCAATAGAAGTTAATAAAGACCAGGAAATTAAAGGTCATGGAATTTCTGTAAGAAAAAGGTACCACGGTACTTCGACATAAGTATGAAACACATGGATTGAAAATTGTTAATGAAAATTTCCGTCTTCGTAACATCTAAGTCTCACAATTTGTTCTAACTCACAGCAACCTTCACTGTTATTATTAATTTCCTTACAGTACAAACTTAATCAATATATGAGTTTTAAATTCCTCACTATCTGTATTTTGCTTACCCTCATTTCATACCCTTTAAGTCTTGAGACATCACAACTTTGCCTGGTTCCTTGTTCTGATTCAGAGCTACCCGTTTCCGCAGCGAGGAAGATACGAGATGCAATAAAATAAACATGCGCATAATTCAAAAATTTGCATCATGTCACCACTGCATAATTTTCTACTTTTAGGCGTTAATTACGTTACAAGTCTTATAAATAACTTTCGCAGATTCAGTATGTGACGTAATCCAACATGCTCCTCGGAATAAATTGCAGACAGATATAATTCAGTTATGACTTAAAATGATTCCAAGAGAAGTATCTCCAGAGCAATAGTGTTGAACTGTAGCAAAAATTGAACTAAAAAGAAGGCACATTTATTGTGACAAATTATGATAAATTTACTCATCATTTCACATCAGAAACCTAATCAAAAATTCACAGGAATTTATTGCTAACTTTTTACTAGCACTACCTCCATCCTGACGAATGTTTTCCTTCGAGTAGAGGCTGAATATACATATAGGTTCCTGCATAGGGGTGGCGGTCTGTTGTAATAATTAATCTCAAATTTAGAGTTATTTTAAAAGTTACGATTTATAGATAATGTATTCCGAATAATCCCTAGTTTGATAATAATATGTACTTTTGAAATAACTTTTTAGTTTGTATTTTAATAGAAATTTGTTAGTATTAGAAAACGTACCGAACTCCTTTTGTTCTTATGTTAGGAGTGTGCAGAAATATTAAATCCGCCTCTGCCTTAGGGCCCTTGATAGGAATTGATGTAATACGTCCCTTGCTTGTTTCTGGAGAGTGAGTTAGTGTATTGTCCTCCACGTGCTCTTACGCAGTTTGTATCGAATTTCTCCTCAATTATTATTGACATTTTTTTTCTAACAATGGAGATAATTGAACTCTGGTTTGGGTTTATATTCCCCATTGTTGACGATAGTTGGTTCTTTTCTTTTTCTGACACTACGATGTTACGAGCAGGAGGAACATTAAGCCGCTCCGATTTCTTCTTGGCGTTCCAAGAGCCATCGCACAAAAACCAGCCAGCAGAGGAGGAGGAGGTTCGGCAAAGTGCAGAAAATGGAATGTGGGTCGCGATGGATTCGTCGCCCTCGGCGATGGCGTCTCGGCTGCCGCTTCTCAAGGGCTATCGCTTTCGACTTCACGGCTTTTCCCAACACTAACCCGTTTGCTATTCCTCTGTTAATACTTCACAGCATCATTGCTTCTGGTTACGGTACTCACGAAATCGGTTTCATTTTTCAGTTAATATTTATTACAATAATGTGAATTTCCCTAATGTTAAATTCCTCGCAGTGACGAATCTATGGGGGTTCTAGCAATATTAATTGATAACAATTATTTGTTACAATTATTATGGTATTATAATTGTTATTATTAATAATGATTAATAAAAATAAAATTACCATAACAATAACTTTCGCAAATAATTGTTATTAATAATACCAGATTGTTAATTGTCAATTAATTAATGAATGCATTTTATTTAAAGTTAGCGTTTATAAAATGTGTCTTGTAAAAACATAATTTTTTAATAAAAATATTCCCCCCCCCCTTGATTATGGTCTAGATCCGCAACCGATTCCTGCGACATTGAATCACTCCCCTGCCATAGCAGTTGAAATATAACAATATATTAAACTCACTTTAATGCAAACATATAGTATTGATGCATATTATTTATAATAATTATTTTTTTCGACTCCGTCAATTTCAAACGGAGATAATATATTCAACATGATCTCTGCAGCCCCTTCACAAACTAGAATCCCCCCCCCCACCTTGGTTATAGCCTAATTAATAAATTTGAAACCATCGAACGCTGTTCACCTTCTCGCTAACATTTTTCAAAAATACCTACAATTCATATTAATATCGAATTAATTCCAAATGTTAATAAAGAAGTCACCATGAATATAATTCACTAGTGAAACGGGATTTATGCTGAAAATCGCTCATTAATTGCATTTCGTTCTCGATGACCATGAATTAATGAAATTTCAAAATCAAATTCATTTGTATCTGCTTCCGAGGTAATTCTCTTTCAATACGAGTAATACACACGACTCCATCGAATCATAAACTCCATCAAATGGCAATCAATGCTCGTATTTCAGAGTTTCAAAAATTTACCATCATAGAAAGGGGTGAAGAGATATCAAGTCAGACAAATATATTTTTGTATTCTATGAAAATCTTTGGGTGTTTCATTCTCATCTGCAATTCAAGGGTTGCAAAATGGCACGAAAGTAGTCGCAACTTATCACGCTTACGTTCGTGCGCAAGAAATACATAAAAAATAACAATCTACAAAAGTTATCGGCACAAAAAAAAATACTCGTGTTAAAAATGAAACCCGATTATTGACATCCTAATGCTGAGAGAGACGTATTATACGCTTCACGTACTTTGATCGGTTGTGTCATTGTTTCCCGCTACCCACTCAATCAAACGCTAGCGTAGTACATAACCAATCGGGTCCCGGTCACATGTGATTTCTTTTTCCCTTTATCTAAACCTCCCGGAAGTCAAAAGCATTAAAAGTTGTAGTTTCCCCATGAAATCGAAGGACATGACCATACAGAGAAGAGACCCCCTGAGGCCAGTCGGGAGAAGTCCCCACCCCGTCCACACAATGCGACCGCACCCCCACTCCCTTGCACATCGTTGTGGAAGGGGGAGGGTAAGGAAAGAGAAGGGGTGGCAAGCGCACCCTACACGCCGCCGGCGGCCTGCCAGCTCGTTTGCACACACTCCCGCACTAAGTCACCGCGTCGCGTGGGAGGGAATGGAATAGAGGGAGGGGAAGGCGTTGAGAGCCCCTGTGACGAATGGACGGTGAGGAAGCAGGTTACAGCGTCTCAAGGAGAAAAGGGACTTCACCACAGCAGCGAAGAAGACCGAATTCACTGTAAAATCATACGAGTACACTCCATTGTAAAATCACCAAGAGATTTGTTTTTGTAGTGCTTGCCTACATCGCGAGAAAACCATTATCCAAAGAGAACTTTGCAAAGCCTCAAAGCATCCAAAGTGAATCGACGATTTTAAGATATTCCAATATATACCTAAAAGTTTCCCCATACAAGGAAAAAGTAAAATAAAAAATCTGTCAAAAACCTTACAAAATAAATTTTTAGATAAATTCTACTACAAAGTCAAAATAAATTCGGATACCATGAATTTACAAAGCGACACCTGAGAACGACTGAATCGAAACTGAGGTCGAAAAATTGTGTGTTTTCAAAGCACTAAAAATAGTATTCGTTCTTCGTGAGGTCCTAAGTCCTACATTATTCATTTTGGTTTTAGATAATCCTAATTGCACATACACATGTTCCCAAATCTCAATATCTATAAAATCCAACTTTTAAATAATATTTTTAAAAAAACACACATTTCTTCAACAAACACTCGCCAGCAAAAAGTTAACATGTTAGAAAACAAATGTGGGTTCGTGTATAATTTTCGCCTCAGCAGGAAAAGTAGGATTACGTAACCATATATTCGAACTCATCAGATCAGTGGCGACGATTAAGGGTGTGTATGGGGGGCGGGGGGTGGAAGCCAGCCCCCCACTCTTTTTAAGGAAAGATAAAATTTTCATTTATACCGTCTAAAACTGGGAATTATACAAATAATACACCATCTTTGATGTGGTAATCATCAATTGGCTTTCCTTTGATTTATTTCATTATTTGTATCGTACTTAGTGGAAATTTGCAGAAAAGGTCATGTTAATGAAAATTGTCGATATTTGTTTTGCCCTCCCCCCACTTTCGATTCCCAATCGCCGCTACTGTGTCAGAGTGTTCGTTCCTGAATGACAACGAAAGGAAAACCGCCATTGACGTGCAAATTTTTCGTTTAAAAATTGACTGAGATTGAAGTTCCATGAACGTGGGGCAAACATTAAACGCAACTGAAAGAAGGCGAGCACATGGCCAAAGTACTCACTCATTCGGTCGAAACTACTTCTCGAACTCGGAGCTGAAGAAATCCTCCGTGACAGTCGACAAAAGAGCAGCGGAGAGAGAGAGAGAGAGAGAGAGAGAGAAGANGAAGCGCGGATTATAAAAAGAAATGATCCTGATGCGAGACAACACATGTGAATAATAAATCAGTACACAGCACACATTTGCTGCACCCGCTGCACGTATAGAGCACCTCGAGAGAGAAATCTGCACCATCTCTTTCGACATCAGATCATTTAGATGACGAATGGCTCCCTCCGCACGTCTGCAGCGATCTAAGAAATACTTTAGAGCATTACGGGATTGTTTTTCAAATCAAATCCCGAACAATACACAACACCAGGGAACTATATTTTAGATTATATCTCTTCGAGCTAAAACTTCAACTTGAAACCTAGCTATGAACATATTTTAAAAATTGCAATATGTTGTACACAATCGTCTGATCTCTACGTAAAAGAAGTGAAAGGATATAAGAGACACAGACAAATGACTTATTATTGTTAAGTAAGAAAACAATACGCTCCAAGAGACACAAAAGAATCGTTAACTTTTTCTTACATTTTAATAAGCTGTCAAATAAAAACATATAGGACAATACTTGAAGCAAAATCCAAAACAACAATAACAATTGAGTATGAACTTAGTATTGAGTATGAGTCAGAATCGTACAGACATGAATCTCTGTCGTACTCTGACAGCGTCTTAGGTCTGTGCGACTCGGACATTGCCCTGAAGAAGGCTACAGCATGATGGCCGAAACGTTGGTAGTTTCATCTAATAACACGTGATTTGTCCCGGACAAACCAAGTTCATACTGACTCCGGCTGCGGAAGCCTACGTTTATAAATAACAATTGAGTTCTGGAAGATTAAAAGGAGAGCAGTTTAGCAAAATGCCTTCTGTCGATGCCACTGAATCGTCGGGGCTGGATTTTCGACAGAGCTTCTGTTACTTAAGCCGCCAATCCTACTCTTTCACATCACATGGGATCGCCACTGATTCCCCAGTCTCTTCTTACGAATTCTATTAATTATTTCATTGTACTCCCCCCACCCGCTTCTCTTATAATTACCATCTTAACTGTTCATGATAATCGCATATGTTCTGAATAATTCTTACGGAATTCTGGTACATATATTATTATTTTGTGCAAACTCCTTATTGTAATTAGGTACATGTATACATTGTTGTGCCCATGGCATATCAGTATACTTTCATGATTGAATTGTGTTTGCAATGTACATTGTTATGTCTTTGTGCAACCGTCATACCCTGTTGCCATGACGACTCTCATTCGTGTTGTCAGAATCTGCGCTAGATTAAATTACGTTGTCCTGGCTCACGACATCAAACCTATTCAGTGTATGATTAGTCATTCTGTTAGTGACATGCAGCGCAATTCACCAGATGGCTGCTTTTTGTTACGTTTTAAATAGTACACATAATATGGTTTTAATTATTGGATGTCATGTTAACAATACTTTGGGTTACTCGGAAAGTGTTTCATATATTTGATGTATACTACTATTGTTTTTATTGTATGCTTTGTACAACATCCACACTATAACAGCCCTGAAGATGGAGCAATAAATGTTCCGAAACGTCAGCAAGTACCAATCGTTTGTTTTGATTGCCAACTCGTGACAAAACCTATCCTCAATACCAACATGGCTGATAACCTTCAACTTACTTTCAATTGGGGAATGACCAGCACTCGAAGTTAGTGATATCACGGATATGCATTATTGTTTTCTTTATGATCATTCTAATTGTTTTAAAGCACAACAATACGAATAATAAAGAAGGAGAATCGTGATGTAATTTGCATCTAACAGTTAATAATATAGCAAAGACAATATTTCGGAACTCGCATGACTTGTCTGAAATGCACGAGAGCATGTAGAAACATGGCGACGTTTTGTAGAAACCATCACAACGGTTCCGTGATTTATGCATCTTCTCACCCTAGAAAAAGTTAACGACTTCCCAAATGTCCGGTGACCTATAGATAAAAATGAGGTAAATAATACTCCGGAAAATTTACTACAAATCAAAGCAAACATCCTTCACTTAAGTGGTTTAAAAGCTCTTTGTTTGTTTTTTTAATAAGTGTTTTCTCCGTAAGATGGTATGTATTAGACGATCAATTATTTCATTTAAATGGCCGATGAGGTTTGTTTTTCAAGTTGAAATAACAATAAGTACATGTTAGTTCGTTTATTTATACCGATTTAAGATATTTTAGTGATTTAATTCTGCCTACGCTAGTTCTTCCTTAATAACTTGGTGGATGCGTAAAGTTGATTCTTCCATATTCACCATAACCGATCACATTTTTTAAGTTCTAAAAATATACATTCTATAACTTAAAAAAAATCAATCTCAGATAACCGATTTAATCGTGGTTAACATGAATTTTTTGTGCGCTTTTTTTTTAACTCGGGGAGGATTGGAGTACTTTCAGCATTCAACTGCAACCCTGAAGGCTAGGTCCTAATTGTTACACTGTACTAGTTACGTTAAATAGCTATGGAAAGAATGCACAAGGAAATCGAAACTAAACGAATCTTTGGAGAGAAAAATTAAAAATATCTCAACTGTTAATTTACAACGAAAATATTTCGTGGAATCATGTTCAGTACTTCATCTTCTCTTAAAATACAATATTTATATAGGCAAATTCATACATTTCTTTTAATTCTCAACAACTACGAACTTTTACATGATATGTGCTCATCAATATGAACGGAAACATCGATATTTCAAGAGTAATAATCTATGAAATGCAAAAATTGAAGAGAAATATACAGAGAAAAATGATGAGTATCAAACGAACAAGTAAGCCAGGAAAACATTTTTGTATCCGCTTCTACATCGGAAAACCGTTAAATGTGAAGGGAAATCGTATAAAAAGGCCACCGTCCTTCCGGAGACAGCGATTGAGTCGAGGCAAATTGCGTGGAGGAAGCAAGCAAGCAAGCAAGGGCAGCGACAGGAGCTCACAACTCGCGTCGAAATTGGATTCCGAAACTTGCTTGATGTGTAATATACCGCCAACACCAAAAATACACAGAAGACGGAATCAATAGGAGAAGTATTAGTTATGTTAAGGAAGTTCTGCCGACACAGAATTCAATCGTATATGCATCAAACGTTTGTATAAACCGATGCAAATATACACGCTTACGTCGATTTTAGCTTTTAATGCACGTCGTACTGGCCATTTGAGCAACAAATATTTTAATGAAACGAAAAAGTCTTAATTTTCGAAAATAAATTTCTTTCTGAAACTTTGAAGTGCATGAAATAATTTTATAGCGCACTCAATAAATTATATTAAAAATTAAAATATTTTTAAAGAGTCCGTGTGACATTCTGAATAAATATTTAAATTTTCTTAGCAGTTTCGTCCTACTCGCCATTGTCCTCGTCGTCATCGGTTTACAGATCCAGTACTAATGCCACCCAATCCGCCTTGCGAACGGAGTACATTCCATTCTAGATACAGCCTTTTTGTTTAAAATTAACTTGTGTTACTGGTTAAGATTATTCATAAAACACGGAATAATTATAACACAAAACCAAACAAACAATATAATTAGATTTTTTAAACGATTCGACAAACATTTCCTGGCAAAACAATCTCGGAACGTTTGATGAGAGTGACCTGTGGTAGTAAGACTAGTCTAACCAAGTTATACTTTATCATAAATTTATATATACATATCAAATTAATTAATAAATATTATTTAACAAATATCAACATATAATTCCACTACAACTTATTATCGCGATGATTAAAATTCCACCGATATCTACCACAAAATACCGTAATAAGTAAAGTCCCATAATCTTGAATCCCTTTATATAATTAAAACTCAATTATATAAATATATTAGAACTATTACTTTAAGTTTTCAAAAATTGAAAACGTACTTAATGAAAAGATACGGTAGATTAAATAACATACCTTTATTTAATTAGCGATTATTAAAGCGATGGAGACGAAAAGAGTAATGTTGGAATTCAGCTCTCTCAACGTCGCTCGTGAAAGTCAGTGTTTTACGCGCTTTTATTAAATTAGTCAAAAACGCGAGCGATTACGAACGGAAGAAAAATTGCGATCAAAAAGAGGCCTAACAAGACTGGCGTACTCCTCTAACGTATGAAGACTGAAAACATAAAACTAATTCTCAAAGAAATAATAAATTTAATGCTTCAGGAAATTATAAATTCGTGTTTTGCCTTTTAAAGCTCTGAAGATGAGATCAGAGGATGGAATGTTTAATAGGAAAGGGGAAAAGATTTTCCAGATCTCAAAGAAGAAGAAGTTAGTATTTTCATTAATTATTCGTGCGATTCGACGTCGGTGAAAGATGAAAAGAGATGTAACTAGAGCAGAAGAGACGATCTACACAGGGAAATATTAATACATTACTTATATTTACAATACAAAACGAGATGATAATGATAATATCATTCCCGCAGCAGACCAATTTACCAGGCACACCCGTGAGAGATAATACTAATAATAACAATAGAGATTTCACATTTATTACTTCGATTTTAAATAATTTTTGACCAAACTCATCCCATTTGAAATGTGTTTCCCGAACATACCAAACTTTACAAAATTATATAAAATGATACAAAGTGAAGTATTGACTACGTTTTTTTTATATTCTTCCCAAGACGGAAATAATATAAAATACCAAAAATTAAAAAAGAAGAATAGAAAACAGAAAATACTTCTTCCACGTTGACTTTGTTCAACGATTATTTAATATACATGGATTAGAGGATTAAAATCAAAGAATCGCGTATTTACATTTAAGTCCAGAGAAACATTTACATTTCGTTGGTGCTTCTTCAACCATGCGTTTATCAGGTGACATTCCCCATTCTACGTAGAGACACGTGTTATATGAACTTGTTTGCGAGGTTTGCACTATTTGTAGCGGAGAGTTTGTATCGTGCGTGTTGTACCCACGTCGTCGTGCGTCACCCGCAAAACTCACCGAAAGCTGCGGATCGCGTTTATCTGACACGGAGTGCAAAATAACGCCCGCGAAGGACAGAAAGAAAGTGGATTCGCGAATGAGGATATCCCAAGAGGAGAAGGTGACACATAAATAAATAAACTTTAATGTCTAAACAGAAGTTGCAAACTGCGAATGACCATGTGGGGGATAATAAACTTAAGTTACTCCTCGTCAACACCCACACGGGATCATCCCATCAATTTCGATCAAGGGCCCAGGGCCAGTGGCGGATTCTATTTATTAAATACAAGAAATTATTAAATAAATACGTACCGTTATCCATTTATTATTTCAAAATAAATTGTATATATATTTATGAAGTAAACATTCAAGACGCGTCGCAACGATTCTCTTTCGCTTCCGGGGAAGGCAGGCGAGGGAGGGAGAGAGAACGAGGTGAGTCACAGGACAAATGCGATTTGTCATTAAGGAACAAACAATAGCACGTACTACAGTGTTCGCAGCGACAGAAAAGTGACGAGATGTAACCAATGGGGTGGAAGCACTGTGTTGTCGTATCTCAGCTGAGGAGGACGGTCTCGAGTAGCTCACCCCATTCCAGACACGGCGCCCACATAAAGGAAAAGATACCTCCAGGAACTATTCTTTAAAACAAAGGTTAGACTTTAGGCGGTTGGCGTATATACTGTCGGTTCTGCAAATCCTTAGCGTCCCGATGTAAACTCACGAAGGTTATGCTGACACGAGTAAAACGCCCACGTGTCTTCAGCCAGACGAAGAGTCGCCGATTTTGTAATATAGACCTTCTTTGGCTCCTCAAAGACTTTCAGGCCATCTTTAGGCTCCTCCCCCATTCCTTCTTGTCTTTGGCCGTCGCCAGCGCTGCACAGAGGCGAATGGTGAGGGCAGAGAAATTCATATGGATGCTATGAAACTATTGGATGAATATAGTTAAGAGGTAAAATATAAACAAATACCCATACGAGCACGCGCATTTCCTTTGGACACAGGCGGATTTTTTATACAGGAGGTCGGAGGAAAAGTGTTTTTATACACCGTCATTATTGTCATTATCTCGAATTCTAAGTTATTTTAGTTAAGCAGTTAAGATTAATCAGCAATATTTCCAAACTGATCTAAAAATTGATAACAGTACACGTTTGCTAAATAACTGCGCAATTATAAATACCGAATACCTCCTTTTAAAAATATTCAAAATATATTATAATCAGCAGTTAAGAATTTTAGTTGCTTTTTGGAGGGTTCTTTGTCACTGTATACCTTAGGACGCAGAAATCTTGAATCTTCCACTGCCATTGGGTCGTTTGATCGTAATTGATGGGAAGCTCTCTTGTTTGTTTTCTCAGATTAAATTAGTTTATTTTACTCTTTATGATAATTTATTACGGGTCCATGTGGATCCATTCAAAATAGAAATTTAGGTTAACCGTAGAAAAAGCCCATCAATTCGCGGGGACGGAACCAGAATTTTTAGAAAATTACGTAAAAACAGGAAGAATACTAAAAATGCCATTATAAAAAGAAAAAAAATATTACAAAGAAAGTGAAAAAAAAATTTTTTTGTGCGTCTCTAGGGCTCGTCAACATCGAGGTCATTAGAGCCCTTAAAACTTGTACAGGTAGGGAAAGTGCATTTACGCACTAGGGAGAGCCAACATGACTCTCCCCGCGTGTGGGACTCGTCGAATGATTCCACCATACCCACTAAAAACCCCCCTGATCTACAACACACCAAAACATAGCTCACAACATACATCAAAACATCCAATGGAGGGGGGGGGGGCAAAAAATGAGGGGGACAAAGAATAAGGGGGGACAAAAATGAGGAAAATGAAAGATACCCTAGCCCTAATAGCGTCGGGATCGAAAATAACAAGAGGTGACCAAGGAAGGTCAGAAAAGAGAAAGGAAGGAGTCTTGCACAAGTAAGTGGAAGTAATGCCAGACTTTGCCAAACACGTACTTACTAGATGTAAATCCCTTGGGAGAAGAGGAAAAGATGCCCTAGCCCCAATGGCGTCGGGAAAGAAAAGTGAAAATTAATCGCACGGTTAAAGATATTACAATGTGAAGATTTGTTAATAATTTCCTGTATTGTTATATTACTGGTCATCCCGATTATTATTGTTTGTTACCTGGAAAAAAATAATTGCAATAGTGTGAGAACGATGATGAAAGTGAAGACAATACAAGGACAAGATAAAAACAAGATAATACATATTTGACGATAACTGCGATAAATGAGGATAGGTGACAAGGTGAAGAATGGGCGAGAGAGCAAAGCGTATTTGAGTGGAGGATACATTCATTCAACAGCGAAATGAAGATGAGATCCTATACAAGAAGCGCCTCTGGGTGACTCCTTCCACCATAGTCGATTCGCAGCAACTCAAGGTTTTTTTGTTGTTGAGAAGCGACGATGTAACTGCAAGCGATGTATCTCCACTAGAACGTAGCTTTTACGAAACAGAGGATAAAAAGAGAAAGTTGAAAACAGACACAAAGGAAATTTAAGCAATTCTTTGTAGAAATCGCCAACACAAAAAAAAAAAAAAAAAAAAAANGGAACCCAACAACAAAACACGTCACTGTAACGGTTTCTCTCAGGAATTTTAATTAACTACGGCAAATTCATAAAAAGAGCAGCCCGGCAAAACAAACACAAAAAATACCAGCTATCACATCGAGATGAATATCGCTAAGAATGTTCGGGAACGAATCCCCGCAGACGGGAGGTAAAAACTATTTGGTCACGGAAAAACACTTCCCAAATTTTTTAATCGCAAACATTTCTTTACTTTTAAAACTTTAATAAAACTCTGACATACATTTTGAGGTGAAAATACTCTGGAGAAGTTGCCAGGCATGAAAATAAGAAAACATGAAGAAAGGTATAGAAAAGATTTATTTTTACGTCACATCGCAAGCAGTCTGTCAATTCTCAACATAACACGATACAAATTGCAAGTAGAGAAGCTGAAAGAATTGTGAATGCTTAAACATGATTAAACTTCAAAACTCATATTTGGATATTTTCAATTTCAGGTACATTATTCCACAGCAGCAATTTACGCAACAAACACAAATGTTAACAATATATTTCTTCCGTGTACCTTACACTTGAGGAAGGTACGTGATAAAATTCGGTTCGGTAAAAATGACGACAAACAGAATCGAACCCGGGGGTTCTGCATTGAATCGCAGGGGTGTTAACCACAACACCACACATTCGCCTTCCGCATCTGTCGTTCTGGGTGGTTATGGTGTACAGTTGCGGAAGGCGAATGGGTTAATACCCATGAGTTCCCGGTTCGATTAGCAACTCACCGGACCGAAAGTTATCACACATGTTAACGTTCAAACGAAAAAGTGTAACACAGATTCGCAGCGCAAATAATAGGTAATATAATATAATTTCAATTCAAAATGTATCAAAAGTAAGAGGAGAAAAACAGTATTATCTGAACCTACGATAAATATCGAAAAGAAAATTTTAAGAACTTACATTTCTCCATACTCAACCTTAAAGTAAAAACGTTAAATTGTTTAAGCGAGTCAACAAATGACATTCACAACGAAAACAAGCGACGATTCATTAATTTAAAGTAGTATTTCCCCTCTACAGAATTATAAATCTTCAAGAAACGGAAATATATAATTGAATTTTAACTTAAAAGGTATTGTTATGGAGTAGAAAATGAAATGGATTACATTTTCGTAATTCTCTTTCATAACAAGAAGAAGTGAAAATAGCGCTGAACAAGTTACCCGCGTCTTTTTTACCTAAAAACATTTGTCCGAAAGAAAAAAAACTTCAATCTTCAACTACTTTCGTAATCACAGATTTTCTGTTTCGCTAAAATTTCATCCTTGAAGAGGAATAGAATTAAAGAAAACGACGCATTCGGAAATTGGACTGAAAACAAGTCCGGGGTCTCCTATTCTGAGTGAGGGGCCACTAACCATTGAGAAGCCCGATTCGATTATTTTGAGACACGCATAAATCTTTCATAGTATCATTTTCCATCTACAAGAGTCTGAAATTCGTCCGACGGCTAGTTAGCGTTCTTACTCATCATCTCGGGTTCGATTCCCCACTTATCACATGAATGTCCCAGTTCATATAGCTGTAACTACTGAAAAGCCAACCTTTCTTCCTCTAACTATTACTAACTACTTCTACTAACCCCTCCACGTGGGCCAAGTTGTTGGTAAAATCAGCTAAGCGACCCGCCTATACTAATACCATTCTACCCTCCTACCTCCTATCGCTCCAAGTAGATAAGTTTCAATAGCACAATACATTTCCCATTTACAAATACTACAATAAATAAATAAATAAATAAATAAAATTAAAGGTAATTCTTTAAGTTCGAGTATCCTCTACAAATCGTTAATCGCTATGTAACGCTTTGAATTCTGGGTCCTGCGATCGCCAACTGCGATGCAGCGCTCAAACTAATTCCGGGCGCAATTAGGGAAATTACGAGCGTCGCCCGGAAGTTACAAGGTCCGTGCACCTGACTGGAAACACGCGGTCGTCCCGAGCTCAAATTCGAGAGCGTGTTTGCTGAATTGGGCGCTCTATCGGAAAAATGTTGCCACTGTTCCAGTTCAAACTTTGCCTCAACGACGCGCACTTTTTCGATCCTCATTTCGTTCCCCGAAGCTATTTGCAGGGAAACGATTCAGAGCGCTATTGCAGGATTCGCATTCAATTTGCAAGCGACTTAACCACCACGCGGACCATGTCTTTGGAAAAAACCATCGTCATTTCACGGTTAAGCGACTAACATTCACGAAGCTTCTCCTTCATGACAGAAGGGTTGCTGGTAAATGACGAACAAAATAACACTCTTCCACGAGGAGTAAGAGCTCTATTGACAGGTATTCAGGAGCAGTGGCGGTTCTTACTGTACTCAGGGGTGGGGGGAACTACCCCCCACCTTGCATGCATTTGTTAGAAAATCATGGTTTTACAACACAATTTTTATAAATATTATATTTTAAATAAAATATATCAAATCATCAAATACATAATCAACAATAAGCAAGCAATTNCGCGCAGTATCCCTTTATCTGTTGAATGTTCAGGTTCAATGGTTCCACGTGTGAAAGTACAAATAGAATCCGGTCGACATGTGATTTCTATAAAAGACCAGAAAAGGTCACCAGAAAGTTGAGGAGCCGATACCGAACCTCCCTGTGTCGCCTCGGGAGGGTTGCCAGCCCTGTCTCAACCACAGCTAACAAGGTTCTCTCCCTCTATCGGCTAGAGCTCATTATTAACCTTCGCTCGCATCGAAATCGCCTGGAATTCCAGATTTGGATAATCACGCAGGTAACCCTAGTATGGGGATTCATCAGATTCAAAAGGGGTAGCTCAGATTTCAGACGCTTATGCGTAAGGTCGAAAGTTTGAATTTCGTCTGTCACTTCCATTCGATACAAGTGATGAATACGTATCAATTCACATTTCAATACTGTTGAGTGTGGATACGAAAAATGTTACGCTCTTCCATTTGTTGAAAGAACATTGACACGCTCCGTCAGCGAAGTGAGGTTTTCACTGAAGACATATCGCACTCCAAATTAGGTCACCCAGGCGTCTCTCCTCCCCATTTTCTCCGAATAACCTCGCGACACAAAATTTAAAAAATCAACAATAAGTTCTCGAATCCTAAACACGCCGCAAGCACTACAATATCTAGCACTACGATGCAGATCTAAAGTACAGAAAAATAATCTATGAGGTTTTCGGCCCGATTCAGTGGGGATTTGAACATTATGAAAAAGCGAGTTCGTCTTGCTGGAACTGAATGCATAAGGGACTGCATTTTTATCCATTCAACCCTCACCACGTATCATTAACACATTGAACATTCACCTAGTCCAACCGTGTTGATTATTAACACATCAATGGCCTTGGTAGAATGAAATAAAATAAAGCACCGTATCAGTTATATCATCCCTTGCAGCTATTATATTCAGGACGAATGCCCTCAAATATGGATGAGCAGCCAAAATATCGCCAGCCAGAAAGTGTAAGGGATGTGAAAGCTAGACTAACATTATTCGTCTTTTATATCATTCTTAACGTCACGAACTTTTTT